>JAACJM010000341.1:0-73926 GCA_013368315.1 Tetrapyrgos nigripes
TTGCCCAGCTGGACTACCATGACTATGAATATCCTTCCGAGTTCATCGTCACCAAAGCTGTAGTTTCTGCTACTAGTACCGAACTTTGGAGTCCTTGAACTTAAAGCCACTCCACTCTGGTATCATACCTCTGCTGCCGTCACCGTTGTAAGACCCTGTGCTGGTTGGAGTTCGCTTGTAGCTTGGCATCAAGATTTTGTTCATCTGCCGTATACGTGATAGAGTTCAAACTGAGTCGATAGCATTATTAGCTCCGGAGAGATCCTCTTTCTCTGCCAAGAAATGCTAACCGATGCGATGTACCTGCTGATCGCCCCCTCAAATATAGCTCTCGGTGAACTCTCCACGTCTCACACATTATTCCCGCTACCTCTATAGTATGTAGTGGTCTTGGGGTAACTTCCTATTCGCGACATTTTGTGCGGCTCCAAAAATTCCGCTTATCAATCAAGCTCCGACTCGGTTTTGTCCGACCATGAAAGCTGTAAGCCGCGATCGTGATCGAACGGCATGTCGGACCACATACGAGTGCGCATTCAATCAATCCATGGCTAGTCTCTATGGTTCTTTCTTGGGGGTTTGCACATTTTTATTTTGGCCAATAACAATCCGCTTACAAATTCAGCTCCTACTTCTCTGTCCTTATAGCAGCTGTAATGACCACCAGGCTAAGATGTCCTCAGGATGTGCTTGTTGGAATTAAATGATAATGATCAAGTTACTAAGCTATTATGTATACGGCATAAATCAGGTACTGCAGACATACGGTCAAATGATCATACGGATATACTTAGACTATTTATATTGTTATACTACTCGATTAATGATATATACTTGAGAGTCAAGCGAGATACGTTCGCACGCTCTTACCCCCCAACTTGTGACTCTCGCTAAGACTATTCGCTAAGATAACCTAAGTCTAATAGGTTATGGGGCCCCGCCTAGCTTGCTATAACTCTGATAAACACTTGTTCTACTCTGCTTTACTCTCTACTCATACTCTGTTCCTGGACTAGTATATGACTAGTCGACAAACTCGATCTCAAGATCAGCCCCAGATATCCCACTTCCTACTACCAGTCGCCACTCTAGTGCACACCCCTCTGGTACCCAAACTCCTACTCCGCCCGTATCATCTACTTCGCAAGCACAACCACCTGATCCTCTCTTCCAAAACCTCTTCCATTCCCACTTGATCCCATTATGTCTGATGCTGGCGAAAATGCTAGGACTGATGTCCGGGATACTGCCCCTACTCCACCATCATCTCCTCCATCTACCTCTACTTCGTCGGTCGCATTATCTATGCCCGAAAAACACAAACCCCAACTACGTGATGCCGCTCAGCGACATCAACAAAAGCTTTTTGATTCCCTGACAGTTCTTACTGGCAGTGAGAATTGGAAGATGTGGTACTTCCACATTAATAACGCTATACGGGTGATTCGTCACCAACACTTTAAAAGTTCCGGGTTACATCCTGGTAATACTGTCAAACTAGCCTGTTTTAACGCTATTACAGGCAAGATTGATGATAAAATCATGATCCACTACATCGAAGAGTTGGATGCGATAGAGCTTATCAACAAGCTCAAGCAATGTTTTCGACCCTTCATCCACAGTTCAAGAGTCTAACGAGCTGTGGAAACTCTTCAACTTACGTAAACCAGTCTGGGAGTTTGATAAGCTCCTCGACGAAGCTCAGGATCTGTGGGCTTCTATCAAGAAGAGAGACATAGATGTCTCAGATCAAGTCTTTTACTCAGCTCTAGTGGGGATTATTCCTCCACACTATCACTTTGTTCGCAGTTCTTACGAAGCAACTGTGGACGCAGCTGCAGCTACATGGGATGCCACTACTGCAGCTGAAGGGGAGAAACCCGTATACAGAGCCGTTGACCTCATTGCGCGGCTAAAGAAGGAATTCACTAACTATCGTTTTGAGCAATGCTCGAACATATCCTTCGAAGAAGTCCGACAAGAAGTCCGGTAGCACTAGTCAAGGCGGCGCTCAACGATCGGACAAGTCAAAAGGGGAACGCGCTAACGCCGCAGCGCCATTCCAGAAGCCTTCTGATGTCAAAAAGGATCAGAAATGCTTCAACTGCAACAAGATGGGTCATACGACCCAGACGTGCCCAGAACCTTGGACTGAAAAGTCCAAAGAAGCTATGAAGAAGAAAGGGATTACTAAACAATCCAACAAAGGCAAGACTAAGGAGAATGCATCAGTTGCCATCTCCATGCCTACGTCTTCTTCTTCTCAAATTGCGACTACGTCAACTTCGCAATCGGACTGGGTACAGTCGATTTCTTCGGGCGACGTTGAGATGGAAGACTCAGAGACTCCGGTGAGTCATCATATTTCCCTACCTGCTTTTACCGCGATCTCTGACCAAGATCATACGCATATCATTGATTCTGGTGCTACTATACACTGTACACCGTATCTTAACTTACTTTTTAACGTTCATACTACGCCTGCCATAACTTTAACTGTTGCCAATTCAGAGCATCTAGATCTTCGATTAGCAGGCGATATGCGGGTAGAAATTAGGAAGGACAATGGTGAGTCTTCATCGATCACTCTTAAAAATGTATACTATAACTCAAAACTTCCGTTTACTTTAATCAGTATTTCACAAAAAGCGGACTATACTTTTACTTTTCATGATCATTTATGTACAATACGTAATGACAAGGACAATTTCATTGGCGTTATACACGAGAGCGCCAAACTTTACTCCATCACAACTAAAAAATTGAGTGATAACGTTGCTACTTTAAGTTTATACGAACTTCACAAACAAATTGGTCATATGAGTTATACAAATCTAAAAACATTACTAAAAACAGATAAATCTATTATTACAATCATTATTGATGATTGGACAGAAACTCAATGCGAAGACTGCATCATCAATAATATACACAGACTTTCTGTTCCGAAACAACGTACTTCAGAATTAGCAGAAAACTTCGGAGACCATTTTCATATTGATATATTTGGTCCATTACGAACTGCCTCTATTGAAGGCTACAAATACTGGTTAACCATCGTCGACGACTGTACGCGTTGGTTAATATTATCTCCACTTAAAACAAAAGACGAAGCCTATACCCAATGGGTTACATTTACTACTGAACTATTTACGCAATATGGTATCAAAGTTAAAATTCTACAATCAGACAACGATGCTGTATTTACTTCGGGTGCATTCAAAAACTACCTGAAAGCACAAGGTACAATTGCACGTTATACAGTTCATGACACGCCTCAGCAAAACGGAGTTGCTGAAAACATACATCAACATATCATGAATGGTATTCGTGTTAATCTGCATACTGGAAAACTACCTAATCGTTTATGGTGGCATGCAGGACTTTATACTATGTACATACTTAATAGATCTCCGAAAACTGCATTAAAAATGCAAACTCCCTATTTTAAACGTTACGGTGTTAACGCAAACTTAGACAATCTACATAGCTTTGGTACACCTTGCATTGTATATGACGAAGCAAGAACTAGTAAACTAACTCCTAAAGGAAAACGTGGAGTTTGGTTAGGCTTTGACGATCATTCAAAAGGCCATTATGTCTACTTTGGTACTAAAGTGAATGTAGAACGCAACTTGCAATTCTTAACGTCCAAATCGCAAGTTGAAGGGGAGTTACAAAACAAAAATTTACAAAACAAAAATCAAGAACCATTAGAAACTACAGAAGAAAATACAACTGAAACTCCAACTTCTCAGGAACACGAACCTGAACCAATGGATGTCGACGAAGACGAAACTAAACAACCTGATGGCCCAAGACGATCAAAAAGGATCCAAGAAGCCAGAGGTTTACTCTACGATGAAGTTGAACAAAACATTGCTTTCTTCTTAACAGAATTCAATGTTTACTACGCTGATAACGTTGGCGATCCAATTTCATTCAAGGATGTACTCAATCATCCACAACGTAATGCATGGTTTGATTCCATGAAAGCTGAGATAGAATCTCTAGAAAGTCTAGGAACCTGGGAATACGTCAAACCTCCTGCTGATGCAAATATCATTGGTTCCAGATTTGTCTACAAAACTAAGTACGAACTTGGCAAACAGACCAAATTGAAATCTAGACTAGTAGCACAAGGCTTTAGTCAACAAGAAGGCATTGATTACTACGCAAATGATATCTTTGCCCCTGTAGCACGCATGAGCAGTACACATTTTATACTTGCTCTTGCAGCTTCATTAGACTATGAAACTACTCAGATTGATATTAAATCTGCCTATCTTTACGGAAACGTTACTGACGAGGAAACATTATACCTTCGTCCACCTCCGGGTAATTTACTACCTAATTTACCTGAAGGCTACGTACTTAAACTCAGAAAGATTCTATATGGATTGAAACAAGCTGGTCGTCGATGGTATGAAAAATTATGCAATATTCTCATAAAGTTACTAGGACTTAAGAAGTCTACTTACGATAATGCGGTATTCTACCGATATCATGAGAATAAACTCATTTTAATACTATCTTGTCACGTCGATGACATTACTTTATGTACTATCAACAAAGCTACTGCACAAGCTTTTGTTACTGCACTTAGTGGATACGTCCAAGTCACTGACGGTGGAGAAATCCACTGGATTCTCGGTATGGAAATTCAACAAGATAGGAATAATCATACTATTAAACTCCGTCAGAAACATTACATTGAGAATATTCTCAAACGATACAATTTTGACCAATTACATACACGCCGTACACCTATGCTACCCGGGCAAAATCTTAGCCCTAGACCTGGGAGCGAACCGCAACGGGACGCCGCTGCTATTAAACACTATATGTCACTAGTCAGTGGTTTATGATATGTCGCTGACTGTACTAGGCCAGACATTGCATATTGGACTGGTCAACTAGCAAGATACCTTAATGATCCAGGTGAAGAGCATTACGCTGCAGCTAAACAATGCTATCTTTATCTAAAAGGAACTTGCGATTACTGGCTCAACCTAGGGAGCCCTACTATTACTTCTACTTATGGATTTGCCGACTCTGATGGTATGTCCACGTATGGCAATAAACCAATGATGGGCTATGCATTCAAATTTGCTGAATCGCTTATTTCTTGGTCAAGTAAGCGAGGCACACTGGTAACTTTATCAGTTACTGAGGCTGAACTTTGCGCACTCGCACATGCCTCACAAGAAGCTATTTATTTGAAAGGTTTTATAGAAGAAATTCTAAATGCCGAACAGGAGCCAGTACTTATCAACTCAGATAGTGCATCTACTTTGGCAATTATACGTGCTCCTGAAGAACAACATACTCAGAGAACTAAGCATTTCAATATCCGTAAAAACTTCCTTACTGATCGGATACATCAACGATACATACGAGTTAAACATGTGTCAACTAATGATCAACTTGCGGATATACTTACGAAAGCTCTCTCCGCTGATAAGATCAAGCGTTTCTCCCGATTACTAGGGATATCCGCTTGAAGGGGAGTGTTGGAATTAAATGATAATGATCAAGTTACTAAGCTATTATGTATACGGCATAAATCAGGTACTGCGGACATACGGTCAAATGATCATACGGATATACTTAGACTATTTATATTGTTATACTACTTCGATTAATGATATATACTTGAGAGTCAAGCGAGATACGTTCGCACGCTCTTACCCCCCACTTTGTGACTCTCGCTAAGACTATTCGCTAAGATAACCTAAGTCTAATAGTGCTTTCCACGAGGCTGACTCTAAACTGTGACATTAATTCTTGCTACATACCTCTTGTTCCGTGCGCATCCCATTGTTAACCTTATTGCAAGCTGTGTCCAACGTAGAGTCGCCATCTGTATGCTGCATGGTTTTTTTCGTGTTAGTGTTAGGACCAAGTTAGGACCATGAGCAGTCCGGATCAGGCCACCAGTTTTTCAAGCTACTAGTCAAGCTACTAGTCAAGCTACTGTCAAGCTACTGTCAAGCTACCATCAAGCTACCATTAGCAATTTCATATGGATAGTTCACTTTAATATACAATTCATTTGAGTACATTTTGTGCGTGTTTCTAGTACAAAGGTCAAACATTGTTTATGGTATTTTTGCTGGTAGGACGCGTCTGGACCATGTGCATCATCCCAATACAGTAAGTGATACAAAGCTGTTCACACGCCTGTAGACCTTCAGGACTGTGGCTGAACGCTTGAATAAACTGATATAGCGAACTAGGAAATGATTGCATTCCGAACGTCTTCACAAAATCCCAGTCATGCATCTACGACACTTTCCACCCTTGTCTCTCTTAACATTGTTGGTAGGCAGTACTTTAATATCATCGTCTGCTAAACTTATGTATGCATAGATTACAAACCTTGCCTGAACAAACTAGGGAACCTCAGAATGCTGGTAAGTTACAGCTGAATTGTCAAGCCTTGATAGATTGATTCAATATCATTTTCACTGAGGCAAAACTCAGACAGCGACTCGCTAGCTTCATTGATCCTCAACGAAAAAGCCACCTAATACTAGCCCCGAAATTCAGAGAGCTCCTTCCTCAGTTCTACCAGCACTCACTTCCAGTGCTCCCTTTCCTGGAATCATCCCCCAATGCCTTACGCTAACTATATGAATCCACCACAGAGGATATTTACGTGTAGTTTATGACTACTTTGAGTATGTTTTGTGTAGTTTCTAGCTTATAGTTGGATGATTTTTCAATGAAAGTAGTTTTGGTGCTCAGCCTACTCTGGCATGTGCAATTTCAATAATAGTAAGTGACATGTCAATTTTCACACGGCTGCAAACCTTCAGGATTGTGGCTGAACACTTGAACACTGGAAAGTACTTCTTCTCATCAACAAAAAATACTATTTCATGGTAAGTAGTATGAGCTAACTGAGTAGATATTATATACATACTTAGAGAACTCAAGCTACAGTCAAGCTACAGTCAAGCTACAATCAAGCTATACTCAAGCTACACTCAAGCTTCTCAAGCTACAGTCAAGCTACAGTCAAGCTACACTCAAGCTATACTCAAGCTACACTCAAGCTACAGTCAAGCTATACTTAAGGTACCTCAAGCTACTCTCAAGCTTCCTCCAACTACTTTATATGCCCCTAAAATGCCTTTGATATGCACTAATTCTAGACTATTTTTTGGCTTGTAAAATGATTGACATTGCCTTTGTATACTAAAACCTCATTCATATGGATCTGCATGTTCACTCTAGGTCACCATATTCACAAGACAAGCAGTCTAATACAGTTGGGAACATCTAGCTAAGACTTGCACAAAACAAGACTGCAATTTTAAAGTGTATGTACTTGACTCAGTAGAAGCTCAACCAATTTGCAATGAGGCATGTGGTGTCTACAATATACATCTCCTTAATGAATGACCCTTCCAATGTGAGTAACTTGTTGTGAGACGAAGTGTAATGAAGTTGATTACAGTAGCATAAGCACAGCCACACCCAAAAAGGAGAGTCAAGCTACACTCAAGCTACTATCAAGCTACTATCAAGCTACCGTCAAGCTACACTCAAGCTACACTCAAGCTACTCAAGCTCAGGTAGCTTGAGTAGTAGCTTGAAAAACCAGATGCCCGTCTGGATCTACTATTGCTTCCAATCATTGCCAAAGATCTTTTCGAATGTCCCCTTTACTTTTCCAATCGTTGCGAAGGCCAACGAACATCTGGATGCAGAGATGGGGAAGAGTCCTCAGTGTATTAGAGGCGTCCAGCAACCCGTCAATTCGAGAGAACTGTATCAAATGATCTGTATTGGAACACATCACAATTCAGCTCTTCGATTTGTCGATTAACATTAACTGTAACCATATACTAGTGTGTCTCAATAGAGGTGACAACGCCCATTTTTGCGTTTTTGGAATTCTCCGGACGTTCTAAATGCCATTGTCTGGGTCGGAGGCTTAGATTGTGCTATCCCTCCTACACTCTTCTTGGTTTTGGTGGTCACAATGCATTCTGAACATATCTAGGGGATGTGTAGCAAGTTTTGAGACTAAGGTATGAAGGATGCATAAACTGTGGAGGCATACCAAAAATTGTCAGCAACTGTCTTAGTAAGCACCACAGAAATGGAATCGCGTTTCGTAGATAAAAAAAAAGTGCTGCTAATCACCTCTAATGAGAACGAATTGCACTATTAGCTCCGAAGAACATACCTTCTTCTCTGCCAAGCAAATGTTGACTGATGTGATATATCTGCTGACGCTTTCCCCCATTTCTGCTCAAAATATAGCTCTCAGTAAACTTCAGGTTGGTGTCATGACATCTATATTTGGTACTATTTATTTCTTCTTATTTCTTCTTATCTCCGTATCCTCAGATCTTTACACCATTTGACTCTTGTTCCACATGCTACACACCGGACCTTTCATTTCTCTGATACAGCTTCGATACAGTGTCTTTACAGCTTTCTTTACAGCTTTACTTTTACATATATAAACCCTGCCCTGACACCTGGTTCCCCATCTTGACCTCTTCGTTGTTGGGACCAGTTCCAGTACTTACTGCTGTCTGTTAGGTATTTAATACATTCGTCGTCGTTAGGACCAGTTCCAGTACTTACTGCTGTCTGTTAGTCAAGTCAAGCCCGTAGCTCCTCATTATCGCTATCTAAGCGCTCACCTCTTTGTGACAGTTGGAGCATCAACGAGCATCCGGATGCAGGGATGATGGGGAAGACACTGGAGGTGGGTTCATAGGAAGCCACACCCTTTGCTGCCGCACGGGAAGCCTGCACAACTGGATTGAACTGAATTGAATGAGTGAGGCTTCCCGTGTGGCAGCCAAAGGGGTGGCTGCCCATTGACCCACCTCTGGTGAGAGTCCTCAGTGTATTAGAGGTGTTCAGATTTGAGAGAACTGTATCAAATGACCCATATGATGGACTTGGAACACTCCTCACAATTCAGTTCTTTGATCGAGGAATTGCTCTATTAACGTTAACAGTAACCGTATAGTGTCTCAATGAGAACGAACTTGCTTCTCCGGAATCCACATATTAGCGGGCTTTGAATCCCTCGATTCTTCGCATGTGGAGCTCACCAGCGCTGTAGCTAAAAGTATAGCTCAAAGACTCTCACGCTTCATCCACTTATGGGAAGGAATACTTCTCCCCCTAAACATCAGCGGTCCCTTCCTTTGAACACCATAATGGATCCTGGTACGATTCAGAATGAAACCGCTGATCAGATTGGTTACGATGCATACTTTTTGCTCATCAAGATCCAGAGCGTTAGTCTGGCGTATGGTTCGTACGATGAAGAGGTATCACTGGAGGCAAATCCCTGTAAATCATCTGCCATACAGAGGTATTACAGAGAGAAGAATTTTCCAGAGCAATGCTGTAAGACTGCTGTAAGACAAGTTGTATTACAGAGACATTTCAGAGGGCAAATCGCTGTAGATCCGGTGCCCTACATAGGGATTACAGCAACCTTACACCAAGCCATTCAACAAGTATTCTGCCTCGGATTACAGAAGTATTACAGAAAGAAGAAATTTTCAGAGCAATGCTGTAAGACTGCTGTAAGACAAGTTGGATTACAGGAACATTTCAGAGTGACATGGTGTCACAGTAATACATTAGGTAATACAGCCAAGAAATACAGAAGTATTTCAGTGTGACAAAAAGTCACAGTATATCTTCCAGTAATTCAAGTCTGTATTACAAAGGATTTACAACATTCAGGTATACAGTAAATCTAGAGTGATGGCAAATGTTTTACAGGAGACTTACTGTGACATTTCAGTCACAGTAATATTGGGGTAAGTCAGCCAGGATTACTGAAACATTACAACAAAAAGGAGAAAATATATATGTAAAATTAAATGTATTGATGGAAAATATGCACCATGGACACAACTTGCGCGCACTCTGGACGCAACCTGCACGCACTCTGGACGCAACCTGCGCGCACTCTGGACACAACCTGTGCGCACTCTGGACACAACCTGCATGCACTCGGGATGCAACCTGCGCGCACTCTGGACGCAACCTGCGTGCACTCAGGATGCAACTTGCACGCACTCTGGACACAACCTGGACACAACTTGGGCACACTCTGGATGCAACCTGCGCGCACTCATGACGCAACCTGCGTGCACTCATGACGCAACCTGCGCGCACTCTGGACGCAACTTGTGTGCACCCTGGACGCAACCTGCACGCACTCTGGATGCAACCTGCATGCACTCTGGACGCAACTTGCGCGCACTCTGGACGCAACCTGCGCGCACTCTGGATGCAACTTGCACGCACTCTGGACGCAATCTGCGCACACTCTGGACGCAACCTGCGCGCACTCGGGACGCACCATGGACGCAACCTGCACGCACTTTGGACGCAAGAGTGCATGCAGGTTGCATCCAGAGTGCGCGCAGGTTGCGTCCAGAATGCGTGCAGGTTGCATCCAGAGTGCGTGCAGGTTGTGTCCAGAGTGGCGCGCAGGTTGCGTCCAGAGTGTGTGCAGGTTGCGTCCAGAGTGTGTGCAGGTTGCGTCCAGAGTGCGTGCAAGTTGCGTCCAGAGTGCGCGCAGGTTGCGTCCAGAGTGCGCGCAGGTTGCGTCCAGAGTGCGCGCAGGTTGCGTTCAGAGTGCGCGCAGGTTGCGTCCAGAGTGCGCGCAGGTTGCATCCAGAGTGCGCGCAGGTTGCATCCAGAGTGTGTGCAGGTTGTGTCCAGAGTGTGTGCAGGTTGCGTCCAGAGTGCGTGCAGGTTGCATCCAGAGTGTGCACAGGTTGCGTCCAGAGTGTGTGCAGGTTGCGTCCTGAGTGCGCGCAGGTTGCGTCCAGAGTGCGCACAGGTTGCATCCAGAGTGTGTGCAGGTTGCGTCCAGATTGCGCGCAGGTTGCGTCCGGAGTGCGCTGCATGCAGGTTGTGTCCAGAGTGCATCCAGAGTACGTGCAGGTTGCATCCAGAGTGTGTGCAGGTTGCGTCCATGGTGCGTGCAGAGTGTGCGCAGGTTGCGCGGTCCAGAGCATCCAGGGTGTGCGCAGGTTGTGTCCAGAGTGCGTCCAGAGTGTGTGCAGATTGTGGTTGCATCCAGAGTGCGTGCAAGTTGCGTCCAGAGTGCACACAGGTTGCGTCCAGAGTGTGGCAGGTTGCGTCCAGAGTGCGTGCAAGTTGCGTCCAGAGTGCGCACAGGTTGCGTCCAGAGTGTGTGCAGGTTGCGTCCAGAGTGTGTGCAGGTTGCGTCCAGAGTGCGTGCAGGTTGCGTCCAGAGTGTGTGCAGGTTGTGTCCAGAGTGTGTGCAGGTTGCCTCCAGAGTGCGCGCAGGTTGCGTCCAGGGTGTGCGCAGGTTGCGTCCAGAGTGTGTGCAGGTTGCGTCCGGAGTGCGCTGCGTGCAGGTTGCGTCCAGAGTGCGTGCAAGTTGCGTCCAGAGTGCGTGCAGGTTGTGTCCAGAGTGCATGCAGGTTGCATCCAGAGTGCGTGCAAGTTGCGTCCAGAGTGTGCGCAGGTTGTGTCCAGAGTGCGTGCAGGTTGCATCCAGAGTGTGTGCAGGTTGTGTCCAGAGTGTGTGCAGGTTGGGTCCAGAGTGCGTGCAGGTTGGGTCCAGAGTGTGCTCAAGTTGCGTCCATGGTGCGTGCAGGTTGTGTCCGTGGTGCACGCAGGTTGCGTCCACAGTGCGCGCAGGTGGTGTCCAGAGTGCGTGCAGGTTGCGTCCAGAGTGCGTGCAGGGTGCATCCAGAGTGCACGCAGATTGCGTTCAGAGTGCGCGCAGGTTGCGTCCAGAGTGCACGCAAGTTGCGTCCAGAGTGCGCACAAGTTGTGTCCAGAGTGCACGCAGGTTGCGTCCAAAGTGTGTCCATGGTGCATGCAGGTTGTGTGGTTGCATCCAGAGTGCGTGCAGGTTGCATCCAGGGTGCGTGCAGGTTGCATCCAGGGTGCGCGCAGGTTGTGTCCAGAGTGCGCGCAAGTTGCATCTGGACTGTGCGCAAGTTGCATCCAGAGTGCATGCAAGTTGCGTCGCAGGTTCGCACTCTGGATGCACTCTGGATGCACTCTGGACACAACCTTTGCACACTCTGGACGCACTCTAAACGCAACCTGTGTGCACTCAGGACGCAATCTGCACGCAATCTGGCCGCAACCTGCACGCACCCTGGACGCAACCTCTGCCCACTCTGGACGCAACCTGGACGCAACCTGTGTGCACTCAGGACGCAATCTGCACGCACTCTGGCCGCAACCTGCGCGCACCCTGGACGCAACCTCTGCCCACTCTGGACGCAACCTGGACACACTCTGGACGCACCCTGGACGTAACCTGCATGCACTCTGGACGCAACCTGCGTGCACTCTGGATGCAACCTGCACGCACTCTGGACGCACTCTGGACACACCCTGCGCGCACCCTGGACGCAACCTGCGTGCACTCTGGACGCAACTTGCACGCACTCTGGAAGCAACCTGCGCACACTCTGGACGCAACGTGCCCGCACTCTGGACGCAACCTGCACGCACTCTGGACACAACTTGCACGCACTCTGGACGCAACTTGCACGCACGCATCCAGAGTGTGTCCAGAGTGCACGCAGGTTGTGTCCAGAGTGCGTCCAGAGTGCACACAGGTTGCGTCCGGAGTGCACGCAGGTTGCATCTAGAGCGTCCAGAGTGCAAACAGGTTGCGTCCAGGGTGCGTGCAGGTTGTGTCCAGAGTGCGTCCAGAGTGCACACAGGTTGCATCCAGAGTGCGCGCAGGTTGCGTCCACAGTGCATGCAGGTTGCGTCCAGGGTGCGTCCAGAGTGCATCCAGGTTGCGTCCAGAGTGGGCAGAGGTTGCGTCCAGGGTGCGTGCAGATTGCGTCCTGAGTGCACACAGGTTGCGTTTAGAGTGCGTCCAGAGTGTGCAAAGGTTGCGTCCAGAGTGCATCCAGAGTGCATCCAGAGTGCGCGCAGGTTGTGTCCAGAGCAGAGTGCGCACAAGGTGCGTCCAGAGTGCGTCCATGGTGCATGCAGGTTGTGTGCTTGTGTCCAGAGTGCATGCAAGTTGCATCCAGAGTGCGTCCAGAGTGCACGCAGGTTGTGTTCAGAGCAGAGTGCGCACAAGTTGCGTCCAGAGTGCGCCCAGGTTGTGTCCAGAGTGCGTGCAGGTTGCGTCCAGAGTGCGTGCAGGTTGTGTCCAGATTGCGCACAGGTTGCGTCCAGAGTGCGTGCAGGTTGCATCCAGAGTGTGTCCATGGTGCGTGCAGGTTGTGTGGTTGTGTCCAGAGTGCACGCAGGTTGCGTCCAGAGTGCGTGCAGGTTGCGTCCAGAGTGCGTGCAGGTTGCGTCCAGAGTGCACGCAGGTTGTGTCCAGAGTGCGCGCAAGTTGTGTCCAGAGTGCGTCCATGGTGTGTGCAGGTTGTGTGGTTGTGTCCAGAGTTGGCGCAAGTTGTGTCCAGAGTGCGCGCAGGTTGCGTCCAGAGTGCGCGCAAGTTGCGTCCAGAGTGTGTGCAGGTTGCGTCCAGAGTGTGCGCAGGTTGCGTCCAGAGTGCACGCAGGTTGCGTCCAGAGTGCACACAGGTTGCGTCCAGAGTGCGCGCAGGTTGCCTCCAGCATGCGCGCAGGTTGCGTCCAGAGTGCGTGCAAGTTGCGTCCAGAGTGCACGCAGGTTGCCTCCAGAGTGCGTCCAGAGTGTGTCCAGCATGCATGCAGGTTGCGTCTGGAGTGTACACAAGTTGTGTCTGGAGTGCACGCAAGTTGTGTCCAGAGTGCATGCAAGTTGCATCCATGGTGCATGCAGGTTGCATCCACCGTGGTGTGCGCAAGTTGTGTCTGGGGGGGGTGCATCCAGAGTGTCTCCCAGCATCCAGTCCTCTTACTGTCACTTAAATGTGACATTATATATTTTCCATCAATACATTTAATTTTTCAAATATATTCTTTCCTTTTTGTTGTAATGTTTCAGTAATCCTGGCTGACTTACCCCAATATTACTGTGACTGAAATGTCACAGTAAGTCTCCTGTGAAACATTTGCCATCACTGTAGATTTACTGTATACTTGAATGATGTAAATCCTTTGTAATACAGACTTGAATTACTGGAAGATATACTGTGACTTTTTGTCACACTGAAATGCTTCTGTATTTCTTGGCTGTATTACCTAATGTATTACTGTGACACCATGTCACTCTGAAATGTTCCTGTAATCCAACTTGTCTTACAGCAGTCTTACAGCATTGCTCCCAAAATTTCTTCTCTCTGTAATACTTCTGTAATCCAAGGCAGAATACTTGTTGAATGGCTTGCTGTAAGTTTGCTGTAATCCCTATGTAGGGCACCGGATCTACATCGATTTGGCCTCTGAAATGTCCCTGTAATACAACTTGTCTTACAGCAGTCTTACAGCATTGCTCTGGAAAATTCTTCTCTCTGTAATACCTCTGTAATACAAGGTGGATTACTTATTGAATGACTTGTTGTAAGGTCACTGTAATACCTCTGTATGGCAGATGATTTACAGGGATTTGCCTCCAGTGTATCGCCTGCTGCCCTGACACCATGCCCCATAGGACTCTATGTGCCCGTTGCTGCAGCTTCATTTCAGATCACCTGGTGTGTACCCCGCTGCAATTGAGAGCCCCAATGACCGCTTAACATCGCATTTAGGCGACGACACGTCGGCCGTCGAGCCAAACGCACACCCATGAGATGGCTTCTAGGTTTATTCACTGTCATATTCTTTTCCACAACTGCTTGGTTCTCCCTCGTCACCATCCAACAATATCTCAATTTTCAATACATATATCACCCAGTCAACAGCAATATGCCGTCATTGAACGAACGACTGGATGCTGTGGAGCTTCTATTCGAAAAGCTATTTTCTGTTACGCCTTTTCTTCAAGGAATAAATGCAAGTTTGCATCCCTCTCTGATGTAAGTGAGAGACTAACAGATACTTGACCACAATAGTTCATCGCAGTAGATTCCATTGTCATATGGCGTGCCATATCTCTGTGGCCTCAAAAGAAGTATCTTAGATACATATTTGGCTTCTGGATTTTCGCGAGTGCAGGTAAGTGATGTTTTACTGATTGGCTTGATACCGCTCCTTAATTTACGCACACACAGTCATCGCTCTTGCGGATGGATTCAACACCGTTGTAATCAAAATCCGCGCCGCAGGAGATGCGTCCAAGGTCGACAGCTGGCAGAGACTGGATTCCTCTTCAATGCTTGTGTCCCTCTCCATTAATGTTGCCGCAACGACTTTCATTCTTGTCAAAGCTTGGTAGGCTATGTGTCGAGCCAAAACCATACTTTCCGAACTACTGACGGAATCATTTTCGCTCACAGGCAAACCCGCCAGACGTGGGGAAACACAAACTTGGGGGGGTCTATGCCTTACCGAATCCTCATCTCCCTTATTGAATGTGGCTTCTTGTTCTGTGTCATCCAGGTGAGCTTGTCAACGGGGCGTGTACAGCTCACAATATTCATATTCTGTTATCTATAGGCAATCAATGCCTCTGTCGCCCTACACAACGGAAACTCATCATCGCTTGGTACCCTGGAGATGTTTGTACAGTCCTTTGCCGTCATGACGCCTATTTTTGCGGTGAGCCTATAGTTCGATGTGTTGATTCTACAACCAAGAACCTGATGAATCGCGCTCCGCATAGGGCACCTATCCATCCATCGTCCTCCTCATCGTCCAACAATGATCTGCAATCGACGGTGAAACCGATGTCGTCATCTTCGAAACTACCATACCCACCCCCGAATACACACAGCACGGGCATGGTACTGCCAATGGGCACAACCTCACTTCAGTCATCAGATTGAAAACTTACCAGGCTAGTGACCTTGAATCAGGGAATGGGAATTCAACGACTTGTGGCAAAGAATCTAGAGGGGTTGCAAGTAATAAAGATAATGGTAGGTCCCGGCCAAAATAATTGGGTGCTTAAACAGGCGCTCATTTGAAAATACTCAAAAAAAGTGGCAAGGGCGAATAAATTTTGAACCGTGCTTTATCTGACCTAGCTTCAAAGAACAAAATTGCTTTGAAAGGTCATTAAAGCAAAGTTACTAGTGTTTTTTTCTGCAAAGAATAATTTCAGAATACTTATTGAAGATGGTGGCTTTTCACAGTCTGAATTGTAGCGGGCCCAGATGCTCATCTGTTACATCCCATATTTACATACTTCTACATGTACTTATATGTCAATTATATGTATTTGGATCCTTCGATGAATCAATGCAAGTTCAATATTCCCCAGTATCCAGTCCTTATCCAGCCCTTGCCCCATATAAGTACACAGTTCACCAATAATATATGATATTCGCTGCATTCCCTGCAGAGTCATTAGCTCGCCTGATCCTATCGGGATTCGGGACTTGGGAAGATCGTTCATTTTTTGCCGAAAAGATAAAACAACATAGAACATACTTATGTATGTATACTAGCAGTAATGACTGGGCCCCTCTGCGAGCTCGATTCCACCTTCAGGATGTCCCCCCATTGCTCTCCATCGGATTCCGATTCTCCAGATCAGGTATACATATATACAGAACGTCAGTGGGATTCTTGCCATTGAAAAGCTTCCGACGAATATTCAGGTTGTAGAAGATGCAATAGGCAAATATCAAGGTGACTTCAATCCAAAAATTTCATCAAGGCCAAACGTCAATGTCCCGTGCCAATGAAAATGAGGGAAGAGAGGATAGGACAAGGACATACCATTACTCTGGACATCAGCCACAAAAGCTACAAGAGTAAGCACTGCAGTCAGAGCAGTGAAAGAGCCAGTTTTGAGTGCGAGGATTACTAGACGGCGATTAGTAGGTCTGCCACCATTCCGGTTGATAACCACAAACTATCGTAAGGAATAACAGGATACATTTGTGAGGTACGAGACACCATACAGGACCTGAAAGTACTTACATCATGAAAGGGGTGTGGGCCATTGCCGAGGCGTAGCAAGATAGAGGCCATCACTAGCCAGAATGATAAAGTACATATTATTGTTATACTTTTTACCCTCCCCGGGACCCCACCCAGCTTGTAGTACAAGAAATCAGGACTTTTTACAAATGTATGATACATTTGCCTTGTTACTTACTGCATACTGTCTTGAAGCATATTCTTCTGTCTGTTCATCAATCTAGAGTCTTTACTCGAGATTTCTATGCTGTTTATGGAACAGTTGCTTGTTTACTATTGGCTCTGACAATTTTATCCTTTCATAATAGTGTTACATCAACTCATCAGTGTACCCACTTGTTGATATTACGATCACTTTTCTACAAGCACGAATGCTGCACGATTTCGTGGTGAAACTCAACTCAATCAGTCTGTGCAGTGATTTTTACCAGGAGAGGAGACACTTGCTTTGAATTTGAAGTTTGTGATTCTGTTGTCCGACCAGGTAAAGAAGAGGGTACTTAGAACTGATAAATTGGGGAAGATTTTCGTAGCAAGAAGGGAACCAATTGAGTTATATGTACTTGTATGACTTGGTGTTTCTGGTACAAAGAAGTCTAACAAAATAATGTGTACATTACAGGCTTGAAGTACTAGTGCTAGGTCCTCGTACTCGCCACGCGTTAGCGCTAGCCCACAACCACTTCATGAAAGTAATTATACCGTCCATATAAATCCTAAAGTATCCTAGGATGCAATAAAAGAAAATCAATGGAAAAAAGCAGCATATATATAGTCAGCACCCACCCTCAGATCCTGGATTCCTGTCCTCCCCAACTTCACCTTCAATTCCTTCGTCCCCTCTTCCTTCGTCCCTTCTTCATTCATCCGATACTGTGAAGGAATCAAAGATAAGCACCAAAAAAAAAAAAAATACCACACCCAGATTACTTATGACTCGGAGTGCAGAAGCTGTTACAGCAGGAGCATCATGATCCTTCTAATTGCTGCGCCTTCTAACGTGAGTCAAGAAAAATCAGGCGAGAAAAGATATAGGCAGATTCGCGACAACCCTGAGAGGCCGCCCGTACAATAAATGACATTAGGATAAAAGGAAAGGGCTATGGAGCTATGGAATGGGAGGGAAGGGAAGGGGAAGGGGAAAATTTTTTTTTTTTTATAGTTTGGAAAAGGGTCGAGAACAGCCACAAAAACGATGACAAGCAGGTGAATCAAGAAAAGCCCAATGCCCTGAAACAGCAACAGAGGGAGAAAATTATAGAACAAAAGTCCAATGCCCTGAAACAGCGACAAAGGATTGAGAAATAATCTTTAATGAGCCGGCCGACCAAAAAGAAGAGAATGAAGCACAACCAGATTCTTACGAATATAAATTTCAAAGGTACGAGAACTCCAACATCCAGCTGCCTGAATTAAATGCGGCGAAACACCAGCCTGCGCCATTGAAGTGGCACCCCCTGCACGCATTGAATGACCTGAGATGTTGGCATCAGGAAGAAGCATCTTCAACTTCTTGATAAACCAATCACGAGTGGGAACTTTGCCGTTGGATCTGATCCAAAGTTCTGGGCGAAGGGGGAATTGTTCATCTCGTGAGTCGAGATAGGAAAGAAAGTGTGGAGTGGGATTGGATGGACGGTTGGTGGTTTGAATGACAACGAGGTTGCCCTCAAGAAACGATCAGCTTTATTTCCAGGCAGGAAAAAGGAGTACTGGTTTGGATCAGCGATATCTACAGAATGCCGCAACATAGTTTTGTGTCGATTGATGAGTTGTTTTTTTGAAGGATCTGTGATTTCCTCCAAGCGAAGCAACCCATGGAACCCCGTTAATACCATCGCTTTGAATAGGAAATCGTCATGTGATTGGGAGGAGGAGAGGGAATGAATGATAATGTCGAGTTGGTCATGGGACAGGGGAAGTTTTCTGTTAATGGGAGTACCCCATCGTCATAGACAACTAGTCATTGTGCGTGTGACGAGGGATAAATTTCGGGCTTGACGAACCTCGGGGTAGTGTACCTCGAGTTCACTGGCAATACCGGAGAGATAGTTGTTGATGGATCAAGGATTGATATGCGCAGACATGAAAACTGCGTACATGCTGAGGTTCTCGGGAGTAGGAGTGATGAGGAAGTCATGAATCTTGCAGAACGTAAGGTAGGAATTTAAAGCAGAAGAATAAGAAGAAGAAGTATCAATAGAAAAACTGAGACAAAATGTCGGAAAAATCAATTCGGCCTGATAAGCGCTCGCAACGGGTTACAATGGCTGGATCTGGGCGAGGCATTACAATGCATCACCGGCAAGAGAAAATTTAATAAGGAGAGGCGGATGCCGTGCTTGTAATGGCTTATGACACTGTGGGGCTTGCAATGGCAACAGGGTTGTGAGGGACGCCCAAACTTGCTAGGCGATGCCAAAATAATTAGTTAGGCGATATTCAATGTAGATCGTTCACTTAATCTAATGAAGGATTGCCATTTGAAAGGCTTGAACCCGTGTCGGACCAGTAATCTAATAGTCGCCAGTGACAGTAATGATTAAGACAGCTAAGCCATGGTTCTGTTATTATACGTAGGGAACAAGCTCATCATATAGAGCTACTCGTGTCTGATGTACTCAGTGCCGCTTTCCCCTTGTTCAGTCAAAGGCTCATGTAGGCATGATATCTCTTTGGATTTGATATATACATGTTTGTTGTCATTGACACGTAGCAAGGAATCAGTACAAGCATTGTAGCTATCAAAGTAGTAGACAGTAATTGGTGTATGTTACACTGGAGATCAATGGAGACATCAACAGAAATCATTTCCTTGCAGCTCGCTTTCCACGTCCACGTGGCTTTGGATCAGACATATCAGCAGACTCAGCTCCAACTTCTGCAGCAGTCAGTGCTATGCGTCGGCGGCTAGCACGAGGTTCCACGGGTTGGAGTTGGTTAGACAGATTAGACGCGTTTGGCTGGATGATCTGGACAGATGGACCAGGTTCGGATACGATGGGAACTTCAGGCACAACAGGATGGACAGATGGACTAGGTTCGGATACGATGGGAACTTCAGGCACAACAGAATCCATCTGTGACTCCGCATGCGCGATACTGCTGGGAATTGCCGGGGTAGATGGGTGTTGCGATTGGGGTGTTCCGGCTTGGATCCGTCGTCTCATTGCTGCCATCTCGTCGAATTCTTCATCATCTAGTAGCTCTTCAGTCTCATCATTACTTGCTACAGATGAATGTCCCGCAAACATGTGTTTGTCGTAAAACGCGAATAATTCCTTTGCAAAACCATCACCCTTGAGCTCGCTCTTGACGATGAATTTCCTGAACAGATAAAAATCCTCTCGGTAGTTGTTCTGGGTTGCTGATCCCTTCTCCGAAAATATAGGATCCGAGGATAGAAGGAATTTCAACTGTAGCCAAAACTCGTGGGTAAGTTTTTGGAGAAAGAAATGCATCTATTACACGCACTGTTATACCAGACCACGCAATCAGTGACGCGTTGACATTCTTCACTCCCCACTGCATACCCAACAGTCGGCCTTCAAACTTGAATTTTGGATTTTTAATGGAAGACGGTCCGAAGAGCGCTACACGAATCATCTGAATGATAATCAACAGTAAGTACTAGGTAAAACACAACGCAGATCTTGAGACTTACGGCAGGCTGAATTTCATTCATAAAGGGTCTTTTGCTTGTGTCGCAATCAGGGAAGAATATAGGAGAGAAACGATTCTTCTTTCTGATTACGAGGCCTTTAGGCTGAGTTAACTTAGGTCGACCTCGAAAATGTTCCCAGGGGTTCAGTCTCCCACCCCTTTTCATCCGGTCTCTACCTTCCCGACAACCAAAATGTGTCTAGACTCGGTCTGGACCGGGTCCAATGACCGCTGATGACGTCGACAACCCATGCTAGCGTGTCGAGCGTGTCGACTCGTCTTGCTCGCAGCTCATCATGTTTCCCCCCACCACAAATCCCTCTAAAAGCAAACCAGATCCAATGGGGAAAGTATATATATTGGTCAACAAGGACCTCAACCGCTGGGAACTGTCGCTTTTGAAGAGATACTTAGAAGGAAAGGCCAGAGAGAAACTGAAACCTTTTTCTATGTATGTCTACATTGCGCCTATATAAGTATACTCACTCACAGTGCTCTCCTTAAGGCCTTATTTAAGGGCGATCCCAGGACTTACGCCTTAAATATTTAATAATGGTTATTAACTAGAGTTTATTTAAGGCTTATTTAAGGGCAAATGATTTTTTTTACTACAAGTCTACTCTTTATATTCATCCCCAGAACTCTCTAACACTCCATCATCTAGTACCTCATATCATACTTGATGCACCTGAGACAGTGAGCCCTTGAGTCAGGCTTGTTTGACTTTTCTCCTTTTTAGATGAACTTCCAGAGTGGTCCCTTGTCACAAGCTGTGGCTTGAGAGAAATAGAGTGTATTGCTGAGGAGTACTGTACTTCAGGCTTCACAAAAAGTTATGTGGCTATGTAGCAACATATGTATATTAAGGCTTAATTAAGGCTTAGATTCCTCCTGCTCCTCAGTAAAGCCTTAATTATTTTTCATTTTAAGCCCTTAGGGAGAACACTGCTGACTCACCTATCTTCACAGGTGCATTCGACTACGCCCATAGTTCCGACGGTACCTTCTCGACTCACCATGGCAACCTTGCAACCCTCCGCTGCCTGCACATCGTTGCACGCATGCTCGACCCCACCAACACCCGTTCCCTCTCTACTAGGCATCTGGTACCCCTCTCCCACTCTCATTGCTCCTCTTGGTCTCCAAAGTATCTTTGTTTAAGATGGCTCACTCGCCCCAACGCGTTCTGGTCTTCACCTAAGTCAGGCGTTGCCATTGGTGTTGACATTGATTTCTCATGCCTTTATGTGATGGGTGACTTGGTGGTTAGATTGGGCTTTGTGCTCTTCACTGCGTAATTGTTGTGTCGACATGAAGCTAGAGTTGAGTTGGATTTAGCCGTTGCGTTGGGTGTCTGGCAGCGCGTTGATGATCTTTGGATGTCAGTTTCGATTTTTTCCTCCTTAGCACATACATACTTAAGCTTATTTTGCTCATACTACTTTGTAAGTAATTGCTATGTAGTCAATACAAGAGTGAAATTTTGGTATGATCTTGTTGAGGAGGGCCTCGTACCTTGCCATGCGAAGCAGTGGCACCTTTCCCCAGTTGGGTCAAAGAGAAGGGCCTTGAAGCGGTCGGAATTTCCACGTTCGGATGCAGCGCCGGCACTCCAGATGCGCAAATTTGGGTCGATGTCTGCAAAAATGATTGGTGCGACATGGCGAAGAGTTGTCAATGACTGCGATCTTTCGTTACCAACGTGCTTGACAAACTACAATAGTTAGACAATCAGTAACAAAGTCTATGTATGAATATGAGCAATTTTACGCACCAGTGGCCCAAAAGCCTGAACATCTTTTGCAAGCTTTGATAAAGGTGGATATGCGGAAAGGTAATGATGGAGCTCGAGAAGATTTCCAGATTGATAGGTGGCATAACTCTCAAATCGTTCAAACGAGATTGCGCCCGAGGTGTCCGAAGGAGGTTCTTGTTGAAAAAGATTACTGTTGATCCACAGTTCAACCATGAGACAGTATTTTTTCCTGATGTCAGTGATCCGGGCCTCGTAAACGCTTAGCTCAGTGTCGATGTTGGACTTGGACTTAGGCTTTCGTCCCGGACCATTTTCGTACATCTGAAGGGAGGCGGTGAGAGTGGCATTAGCAGTTCGGAGCTCTGTGTTACGATCCTTTAGCGTTTGAATCTGTAATTGGCATTTCTTCAGTGCCTTAGATTATTGGAAACGATGGCGCTGTCAGCCACGAGGCAATCTAAGACATAGATGCCAAAACATACGTCGTATAATATAGTGGGATTTGCAGTTTGAGCAGGGAGTCTAATTGGTTCGAGATCATTGTTGTTGGTTTGGTCTTGGATTTCAGTAGGAGGAGTGGATGACATTTTGAGATATTAGGAGGAGTAGTAGTACTGATGGTTGAGGTTTATGGTTGAGTCAGAATCACCTTGAGGCGCGTATGTAAGTTTTAGTCTTGGTCCATGTTTTATTACCTCTTAAGCTTCATTTTCCATGGACTAAGCTGATTTCTGTAATGAGTACGTACATTAGCCCTTCCAGAATCTTTGTGCGAGACGACACCAAGAGGACACTTGGTAATGATGAGACGGCAGTAAATCTGTCCGTTATGGTAATAATCTGGTATCTTTCTCACGCCATCGATATGTATGAAATTCAACACATGTCTCGCAGTCTCATATCTAGGTCTCCTAATGGGTCGGCTTCAGATACCAATGCGTTCGGATGGATGTCCCAAATGTCCAGGGTGTCCGGACACTCAGGAGACCGAGTCAACGTCTGAGTCAACGTCAGAGTCGGTATCCAAGTCAGCGTCACAGTCTGAGTCATGTCCAAGTCAGTGTCCAAGTCGGTATCTGAGTCAGTTTACGAGTCAGGGTACGAGTCGTAGTACTGGGTCAGTGCTAGGTCAGGCCTGATAGCTGCCAGGTATTATGTAATCAAAGCTTGCTGATGATTCACGGTGACAACTACTGTGCACCACCAGCAAAAATCGGTGTCAAACAGACTTTGGCAGTACATAGATATAGTATAGTTACACCACTCTAGAAAATATCGTGGAGAATTATGATCTCCCCCGGGTACAGTACCCAAAATAAAGTTTTTTGCAGAGCTGCTGTGATCAATGTTGCACAGTTCGCATTTTCAGCATGGATGCACTGGCACAGCTGCTTTTTTGGTCCTATCTTATCAAAATCTAATTTAATCTACTAAGTATTGTAATTATACCACATGTGTGACATTCTCATGCTTTCCCTTAAGCTGGTTCTTTTGGCTTTCTTTGCACATTTGCTGAAGAAAATATACTTATATTACAGTAATAATGTGGGTACTTGTATGAGTACCCTTGGCCTCCAGTGCCTTGACCCATGACCCACCAAGGACTTGTGGGAAAAGGGTACTCCTGTCCAAGGGTTTAAGACTCACAGGTAATGAGTGGATCAACCTGTGAGTACCCACCAAAGACTCAGACTTGTGCCAGTCTTTAATTATTACTGTTAGCGTGTATCAATGTATATACATAAAATGGCAAATTCCTAAGATACTACAGTGTACTCTGGATACATACTCTTCATCCGTAGAAAAATATCACCATCTACAAGATCAAATATGAAACGGTCACTGGATAGAGGATCATCATCGTTAACTGCAGGTGCCAAAATTCCACGTATAATCAAGGCTACAGGGATAAATTCAGATCTTTGATCTTTTCGAAGACGAATGAGTCCTAGTCTCCTGTCTCGTGCAGGTCGCTGGTTGACCACTTTGTATGGCTGAATAAAAGCGATTGCATAGGACTTCTCCTCGATAATTGTAGTGAATAGGTACAGCAACTGTGCAAAGTTGAGCTGGTTTTCTGCCTTTTGAAATAGCACAAAATCATATCTTTGATTGTGGTGGAAATCTGGATTACATCACAAGTAATCAGTGGCTTCCCGCCACGTTTCCATGGATTCGTAGTTGACCTTCAAAAATTGAAATGGAGTTATCTATATTGTTGTTGCCCTTTGTTAATGCATTAGGAATATGATTAAGATATGACTTACAGTATCACTTGGACTGTATCTTACTGGCTGATTTCGTGGCAGGTGGATGTGATATGCCGATAGGAAGGCTGTCATATAAATGCCCAATTCAATTCGGAATCTTGAAAATAATGATTTGTTTGATTCAATGCTTCAAGTTCTTGAAGTGAAATGGGTTTCTTTTTGGAGCCAATATGGAAATGGTGGCTTCCAGGTCCTTCTTCTGAAGCATTGACTTCTTCTGACTCTTCATTATTGACTGTGCTGTTATGTTCATCCAATAAATCCAACTGTGTGCAGATAACTGTGGCAACCATGAATTGGTGTTCAATTCGTAGTATCTGAAGATTACATACTTGAGTATTGCTTGCAAAAGAAAATAGTGAAAATGTGACCTGATCTGCAACTTCTTTGAAATTTGTCCTCTGGTGATATATTTTTCGGAGTGGCCCATGCATTTTTTCGTTAGGCTTTGTCCCGTACACTGACTGCACCCCCTTTTGCTGAATTTCATCAAAGACATGCTGATGGTAATGCATTTTAGGAAAATTCCATGACTTATCACCAAACTCTGTATCTTTGGCAAGTGAGATATATCTCTGAAGAAAGGGTTATTCTAGTATACAGATCAAAAGTGAAAACTATACTGACTGAGATCATGGAGTTGAAAACCAATACAGCAGCTCTTCCTTCCCATATTCTACCTTCTGTTTGGACTGCCAAGCCTGCATACATAGTCATATTTTGGTAGGCACGCAAGCATCTCAGCAGCTGGAAGGCGGCATCACCCTGCTCAAATACATCATGGGCAGCAAACAAAAATATCTAGAGAACATGTGGATTCTGAAAAGTAAAGTCAAATAAGACACCAACCTTGGAGATATCACGATGTTTGGAGCCATCATTGAATGATGTATTGGTGACAGACCTGAAGTGATTGAGTCCTCTCCACCCTGGCATTTTACTGAACCTAAATAAAATAAATCTGATTTAATACTCTTGAATCAAAGATCAATTTTGAATACCTAGTATCAACTTTGGCAGAAGCTGCCCTTCCTACAGATTTCAAGTGTTCTTTGAATTGCTCAAACAAATGATCACCCCATAATCCACTGCTGTCAAAATGCAGCTCATCAAAGGAGCAACCAAAGTATGGATCCATATGTGCCAGCTTCCAAAAAACATTCTGTGAACAGTATTATTTATTGATAGTTGATATTATAGCTGTGACTTACTTCAACAGGCCGTAGTCCCTGTTCCTTCAAAACACTCTCTTTATCTGACTGTCTCGAAAATGTCCTAATTTCCTGGAATAATTTTTTGATGTCTTCTGGAGTCCGTAGCTGGATATTGGCTGAAAGGTTTGACTGGTCTTCTTTTCTGACTAGGCATTTTGGGCAGGGACAGAGGCCTCCAAGACCTCGGATGAGTGCCATTACACACCTTATAATACAGATATTAATACCAGTTGATTCAAGAAATGAAGTTTAAAATACTCACTGTTCCTCATAGTCAGCTGATAAGATAAAGGGTATAGGAAAGAGCTGTCTTTGGATCCTGTCGCCACATAATAGAGCACCCCCATGTTCCAAATATGGAATGATTGACTCGATAATTTTCTCAAATGCTGCATGCCATACTGCATTCTTGAAATTGACAAAGTGAGTTTTACCAGACTGGGCTGGATCTTCTTCGACCTAGAAGCTTACTTCAGAAAATATGACAGATCAAGAAATGAACACAGCCTAACTATAGGAAGCCATCCCACAACACGACCACCACCGATCCCAACACCGTCGCGTATGTGAGATGGTAAATTTGCACAACGGGCTATGACAGGATAGCCTTTCTGAGTACCAAATGACGAGAGCTTGTTTTTATCCGCATATAGAATGATGAAAAATGGTTTTCCATCTGCTGGAAGTTCAGACTAAAATAATCACTGAAATTAAATTATATTAATTGAGGCTATTCTCTGAACTTACCTGAATACGCCACCAACCATCAGCAGTCCAAGCCTCTTCTATAAAAGGCTCCCATTTATCACCATCAAATTTTGAATATCTTCAGGCATCCCATTCAATTTCTGAACATAGCTCAGAATTACTTGCAATTTCTGTCACCCAGTCCCACAAAGGCCTATAATGAACATCAAATTCTCCCTTGTGCTCATGGTGAAAAACAGAAATCTGGGACTTTGTAAACTTTGGAAGAAATATATAATGAGTTATAGAGACATATTCACAAAGTGCAAAATGGAAACTTACTGCAGGATATTTGACTGAAGCCAGGCTCCACAGTTTTTGCATCTCAACAGCAGTGTGAATAGTAAATTTGTCAGTGTGCTTAGCGGTCTTGTTGAGTAAATCAATAAGATCACTAGTAAGCCCTTGGTTGAGTCCAGCTTTGAGTGCAAATTCAGAAACCTCGTAATCCAGTCTTGTCCTAAAGGGTTTCCAAGGCTCAAAGTCAGTTGGTACTTCATAATCTGGCAATGGCATGAATCCAAATTTTTCAAATGGTTCTATAATCACAGGTTTTTGGCTTTGAGGATGAAATTCTGTTCTGATATCATCAACTTCAGGGTCTGCTGATTGCCTGGAAATTGACTCGTCCTGGGGCATGAGATCATCTGGTAAGAACTGGTCCTCTTCATGGATGTCTAGTAAAATATAGAAAGTGAATCAATTGCCAATGCAAAATTTGCTTACCCTCATTCCAGTTTTCTAGACCAGGATCTGGCTGAAATACACAATATTTTTTAAGAGTTAGCTGTGTTACTACACAACGAAGATGAAAGAAAATGATCACCTTGATGAGGTACTAGTAATGTACTACTTGTCATGAATCCCTTCATGCCTTCGCTTCTAGACCCTGTTCTTTGTTCTCCTTCCATCATTCTTCTCCCTTCCATCATTCTTCTCCCTTCCATCATTCTTCGCTTCTTTGGTTCTAGATCATGTTCCTTGTACCTATGGCTTCCATCTTCTTTGATGCATCATTTCTCTGATTGACAGATCATATCTGTACCTGTTACACATATTGACATCACTTAGATACCTGATTATCATTCCTTGATTGTTTCCATCAGTACCTACTGATCTAATCTTGTTCTCCTTCGCACTTTTGTATATATACTCCAGGGCTTTGTAGATAGTTCCTCAGTCTGTCCACTTCTGTCCCTCTGATCCATACTGCTCAGCATTGTCCTCAGTACTATGTAGACTCTGGCCCAGTACTGGCTTACTCATCTATACCATCTATTTGCCTTATTGCTTCATCTTTGGTTCCTGTGTGGTGGCCTGAGAGGCATCCAGTCCCTATCTGAACCTGTTCTTGACACTACTTGGAATGGGTAGAGCATTGCGAATGTGAGCTATTTAATTTGCACAAATTTTAGTAGAAGATTACTTGGTAAAACAAAAAAAAAAGCACACCGTCTTGAAGATTCACAGCCGCTATGTTGTTCTGTAACTCGTTTCGTTTGCGGGCCTCACAAGCTTTTTGATGCCGGCTAAAGCCTTGTGAACCAATCCACTTTTCACAAAAGTCGCAGTATTTCTGTTGTTTATTGTCTGCAGTGTACCGAGTTTGAGGATCCATTAGAGTACTTATTATAGTATGAGTAGTCATAAATGTAAGGTTGAACCATATATAAAGAAGAGGAGACATACACAATGGTAGGCAGTACAAGTATGTGACAGGGGAAGGAAGGGCGACTGCGCAAGCTGAATCAATGATGAACAGTTATAAGAGTACGCCTCTGTGAATTGTGTACTGGATAAGCCAGCTTCTTATTAAGCGGCAATTCATATTACCGGCAGTTGTAATGACCAGCTGATCGTTGTGAGATCCTTACAATGACCTCATAAGGCTTACCTCATTGTAAGGCCGAAATGAAATTTCCGACAAATGGCACGTTCGTGTATTAACTTCTCCAAACTCCAAGGCTCACGAACAGGTTGCCTGGAGTTTGGCGAAATAGAAACCATTGAAACAAAGCCACCAGCGTCCATCGAGGGGGTCTAGTAAACATGCATGCAGTCATTGAGTAATAATCAACAGTCCAAAAAGAAAAGAAAAGAACAAAGGAAAAGAAATTCAAAGAAAAAGTCCGTTTCGGGAAGCAAATATCAGGAAGAAAAGGAATAATAGAAAGAAAAGGGACGGGAAAGCGAGCGAAATTATTGACGGGGAGGGACATTTGATGGAGGAGGTTTGGCGGGAAGAATGGAGGAAGGGGGAGTGGTTTTGTTGGGAAGGAGGGGACATTTAGAGCTTCTGTGAGAAGGGAGCTCGCAGACATTGCAAATATGAAGACGTGTGCAAGTACTCGCGGAGGCAGAGCAAAATCCCATGTTCCAATTGTTACAAGGGACTCCGGATTTGGTAGGCGTGGTGCGGTTAGATCTCTGGGGAGCTTCATCAACACATGATCCTGTGTCGCTGATGTGAGATTCTCTGAGATCAGAGAAGAGGCTGAAATCGGTGAAACGGATGGAACGGGAATTAGCGATGCGAGAGCGGACAGCTTTGTCGAAATGAATGACTCGGGGATAGAAAGTCTTCTTGACAGCTGCGAACTGCCGATGAATGTATTCCCCATAAGCCCTGACATCCGACTCGAGATGAGGAAAAATGCGAGTATAAGCTGTCGCAACTTTATGCCACACCACGCCCCATTCGTTGGAGTCAGTGATTTGCTTTGATGGGACCTGGTTCCCAAATCTGATCTGGATTCCGTCTGCCAGGTCTTCTGTTCGATCCTCCGTGTACGTGTTTGAGTACAAAGAGGTGAAGACCACGTCGAGATTAACTGGTTTACTGAGCAGAATAGCTTTAAGCTCAGATTCGGGGAGGTCTGGGCAAAGAGGAGACAATTGGAGGGAGCGGAGAGCTTTCTTGGGGTCTTCAAGATTCTTGGATAGAAGATGTAGAGTTTGACGACAGATAGGGGAAAGATCGTCCATAGCAACTGCTGACAACAGATTGCCCCTGGACCAGGGATATTCTGTGTCGTCCTCCTTCGATGCCTTCTTGCTTGGGAAAGGTGAATCAACAAGGGGATCGGGAGTGTCATGATTGTCTGGCAACTCATCTGGACTGCGGGCTCTTTTCTTCCCTCTACTAACTGCTTCCTCCTCTCCTTTATCTGTGTTATCCGGCATCTCCAAGAATGCAGCCAAGCCACCTTTCCGATCCTGATCTGACATCCCCTGAACCATACGTAATTTCTCCTGTATTTCCAAAACTGCCCCAATCTTTGAATGTTGGTGTTTGCGGTAACGATCGACGATTGTGTTACACTCGGCCATTGTAATCTTTGGAATGAGCACCTTGACCCGAGTGCCACTACTAAGGGGTGAAGCGGTGGATGATGAACCTCCACTAGCGTTGGCTGCGGTCGAGTTTGTTGAAGCAGGGTTAATTGTGGAAGTGGATGTGGCGGTGGCGGTGCCTTGGGTAATGTTATTGGCAGTTCCATCAGAACCGGTAGGAACGTTGGCAGAAGTGGAGGGATCGCCACCAGTGTTCGAGGTGGGAGTGTTGGCATCACCAGGGTTCGAAGTAGAAGCATTATCATTGGTAGTGGCCATAGGGGAGGGAATGGAATGATGTAGAGTGATTTGAGCAAAAAATTTCTCGAGTGAACAGCGAGTGAACGAGAGAAATAAACTAAGGGGAAAGAACAGAAGGGGAAAGTATATATAAGGTGAATGATGGAAATATGAAAAAAGATGAAGCATGTGGAGAAGGGTGTAAGAGGAATGTTTGAGGAGGATGTTTGGAAGGATGTAGGAGACTAGCAATTTCACCGAATTGTGATCGGATCACAAACTGCTAGTAAGGAGGGTCCGATCTCAATGAGATGTATGAACCAAGATGGAGGATAGGAAAGGATAAGAAGTGGAGGAAGTGAGAATGCAAGACTCTGTGAAGCACTCGCAATTAGACTATATTAAAGTAAACATTAACCACGAAACAACGTTATCTGCCCTTGTCATCTTCTCTAATCCGTTACGTCATAACAGTGACGAAGAAACCCATTCCTCGCAGCAGCCACATTCTGCATCTTCAGCAACCGTAACCTGTACCTTGATTTACTGGACAAGCTACAGTTTACAGACTGGCAGTCGAGTACTCATTCAAAGTACGCTACGCAGTAATTACTAACACAGTGAATAGGAAGAGTAAGAAGAATGAATGATTTAGCAAGAAGAGCTAGTGTACTGAATGTAGTAGTATGTAAAGCGAGTAAGTACAAGAAAACGCGTACGAAGCCAATCAAGGCTAACGCAAACAACCCAGCAAGTAAATTTAAAAGTGGGTGGGCATGCACGTATTACCATGTATACGTATCATGATAAATCGATAATGCCCGAGTCCCCATGGCCAATATGTTCGATAACGCCCAGCCCAACCGGTCCAACCCAACAACAGGGTCCTATAAGTATGCTATAGTAAGTACTTCTCAGTCTGACACGAAGATAGAGAGATAGATAGACGTATAAACAGACAAACAGATAGGAGACAGATAGACAGACACACAGATAGTCTATGGACAAAGACGACTTGAGAAAGGCGAGCGAGAAAAGGTGTGACCGGCGTACGGTCCTGCTAATAAAACATATAGATAAAGCAAAGTAAAAGTAAAAAGTAAAAAGTAAGTATACATATAAGTAAATGTAAACGTGAGTTGGTAGATACGTAGGTCGAGTAGCTAAGGTTGAAACAGTGAAAACAATCAAAACGTGAAAAAGTCGTCTGTGTATATATCAATATCATTCGTTTCGTCCGAATCGTCCGTTGGTCGGTTTTGAGTTCGGGGTGATCATAAAAGGGAGGAGCAGGAGGAGGAGGAAGAGGGAGGAGGAATGAAGTGAAGTGAAGTTGTCGTCATCAAAAAAGGGAAGAAGCGTATGTAGGAGGAGGAGAGGTGGTATATCACCAATAATCAAAAGTAGGTAAACAATGCTAATGCCAATGCAAAGCAAAGCAGAGAGGAAAGAAGAAGGTAAAGGGTAAGAAGGAAGAAGGTGAATTGGTGAATAAAGTGGGGGGGGGGGAGTTCCGAGGTAACGTACGCATACGCATCTACGCCTGCGCATCTGCCTGTATCATATCCACTTCCTACTTCCATTCATCTACCGCATCTTAGTACCACGTCCACCAGCCACCAGCTCATGTGCCGACCTTGGTTGGTTGGTTGGTTGGTTGGGTAGTATCTTGTCAGAGAAGGCAGATGTAGAGTTGGAGGAGAACTTGTTGTCCAGTCCGGTCCCAATCCTCCTAGTACATCCCTTCACCAAAACCGAGTACTGAGTATCAAGCACTGAGTGGCGGGTACCACGTAGCACGTAGCGCGTACTTCTACGTCGTCTACGAAAACGGATACGGATACGTGTAACGAGTACCCGAAAACCGTCACGGAGGGAAAAGGGCCGGTGGTTGGTGGGGTTAGCGTAGGGCGTAGGGCATGGGAAATGGAAATTGGGAATGGAGAGGTATGATAGTAGGCGCAGGATGCATTGTGGATAGTCGGTACGTCGGTAGCGGGTACAGCGTGGACATCGACATCGACATCGACATCGGCATCGGCATCAGCATGGACGGGCTTGAGACGGGTACGACTGAAACTGAGACTGAAACTCAGACGGACGAGCCACACAGACACCGGCCTCAGACGAGCTCACGAGCCAGACACGTCAAGGGTACAAAGAGTACAGAGAACAGGGTACAGCCAACAGACTCACCACCACCACCCCAGCCTCTCGGCCATCCACATCAATGTGCACGTCCACATCTCTAAATCCACGACGATCATGAGACAAGGGACAATGGACATTTTCGGTTACGGTTTTCGAGTGGCGTGGGGTAGCATGGGGTAGCATCTACCAAAGGAGGCGAAAGGCGAAGACGATGCGATTTGCGTGGTCGGAAAGTGGTCGGGAAGTGAAAGTGAAAGCGAAAGTAATAACGAAAGAGCAGCGACAAGAGCGAGTGAGCAAGAAAGGGAGGAGAGGAAGGTGGGCGAGATGGGTGGGTAACGCGGGTGAGGCGGGTCAAGGTAACGCTAAGTAAGGCCTGTATGCGTTTATGTATTTATATGTTACTACTACTAGTGTGATCAGTGACTAGTGATCAATGACACTAGTAATAAGGCCCCGCATCGTCCCATGTTTCTGTGTAAGATAAGATAAAGCAAAAGAACGGTTAGCGCATGAGCCAAGACAAGCGAGACAAGTACAAAGAGACAGACAGTAAAACAAAGCACGGGGAGAAAATGAAGAAAGAAAGAAGCGAAGATGAAGAGAAAGACAATAAAGTTGAGAAAAGGCGTTGTGGATTGCCGCTGCTCAAGGACCGACCGACGAAGACAAACAAAACAAAAGCAGAGGAAAAAACAAAAACCACCCAATCAACCAACTCTCACGCCCTCTCTCGAAAAAACCCCCCAAACTCCCAAAAACCAACCAATACCCCCTCCAAAAACCACCCAAACCCAAAAACCAAACTGCCAAAACACAAACCGCCAAACCGCAACATAAGAAAAAACCCAGAAGAAAAGAACTCACCCTCTGTTATACTCCTCCACGCCCAAAACAACACCACTACCGATGCCGTTTCGAGGACTGTGGCTATGAAGGAGGAGTCTAGTTTTCCGTTTGTGTGCTGTTTGATAAGGATAAGAATAGAGTCAGTATATGAGCAGACACGGATGAGAGGAACAGCACGAGAAAAACACAAAAACACAGAAAAACTAACCTGACAAACCACCCTCCCCAACAAAAACCACGCCGCCTGACTCAGTACAAACAACACCGCACTCCCCAAAAACAACGCAAAAGGTTTATACTCTCCCAACATTCTCAACACGATATACGTCATCAACACAAAGTACCCCAAAGCACACAATAGAGGCCATATGGATGTTAACACGAATAGAGCTGGGTTGTTTAGTCGGACGATGTCCCCTACGTCCCCAGAGTTGGGAGCAAACCCATTCGTAAAGGCTAACCCGGTGTCGAGGGAGATATAAGTCGTAGCGACGAAAAAAAGGAGAGAGACAAGGCTCATGGGGGCGAGTGATTTGAGGGTTCCGTCGTCGACGATTTGGGTAGAGACAAAGGCGTTGAAGAAGAGGATGGTGAAGAAGGCGGGGATGAGGCCTGCGTGGATGGAGGTTAGGACGGTTAGGGCGGTGGTGCCTTGGGTGAGGAGGGAGGTAGTTGTTAGGATCTGGGGAAAGACAAGAGGGTTAGTGGCGTGATAAAGGTGAGGAAGAGAAGGCGGAGAGTATAACGCGAAACAAAAGCAGTCGCAACCCACCTGAAACACCAACGTCAACCCATACACCAAAAACAACAACCTCATCTCTACCCTTCCCACCGCCGCCTTCCTCTTTTGCACGAAATACAATACGGCTAATATCACCAGTATCGAAAGCCCACAAGCCAATATATTCGCTATATTCCCCAAGGAGGAACCTGAACCCCAGTTTATGGAGGGGTAGGCGTTGGAGAAGCCGAACCCATTGCCATTAGATGAAGACGAGGACGAAGACTGAAGAAAAGCTCCCAAAGAACCTAAATCTGCCGAAACCTTTGGTATCCCGCATTTGGGGTTAAGACCCACTGGAGCGAAGGAGGGAGAGGAAGAGAGACCGGGAAGGAGATTGGTTGTTGTTGAGGAGGAATTGAGGTCTTTGAGTTGGCGGTAGAAGAGGTTACACCATGTATATGAGGGTACATTGGTGCAGAGGGGTTCAAAGTCGCCGAATTTGGGCATTTTTGGGAGGTGGTGGGGATAGGATGGCGGGAGGTACGAAGAGAAGGTGAGACCGGTAGACGCTTCCGCAGATAAGTAGCAGAAGAGGGCTTTTGGTATCGCCTATAACGAGCGGGCTGCAGTGGGCGGGACGGGGCGGGAGGTACAGCGCCCAAGTACACAACGTCGGTGGTGACGACGGTGAAGAGGTCTGAGAGGCAAAAAGATTTAACGTTGGTTCAAGGAACGCCGGTGCGCCCAGTGGGAAAAAAGTTGTAAATCTGGGAATTAGGGTCAGGTGATATGACGTCTCGCGGAAAAGATCCACGAGGTGAACGCGTGGTGGTCAAAGCTGGTAGAAAATAGCAGCGAATTGGAGAAGACACGTAGGGGGAAGAAAGGAAAAGGAAGAGAGGACGGGTTGGAGTGAGAACGTGGGACGGGTACCTTCGCAACAAATTGGGTACTTTGATTCATTCCATGCACAGGCTTTGTGCTGAGAATGGATACATTACTATGTATGGCGCTTACCTCACGATGAAGCAAAAGTATATCTCACTTCAACCGGGATCTTCTGTGTCATCAAGTGATCCAAGACACAAGACAGATGCGATGACCGACTACGCCGGCTGGCTGGAAGCCAGATCAACGAGGGCTGGATTTGAAAACGGAGGCAAAAGCATACAAGTTTCATATTTCATTCCGCTTCCGCTTGATCATCGCATCTTCGATCACCACTCACCTGTACCATTTCAGCCTCTGATTCTCTGTCGTCTTCCCTCCTCTAAGCTCAAAGTTGGGGGAGGATCCCAATCACTGCAATAATATGGTTCGATGGCGTAGTTGGTTATCGCATCTGTCTAACATTGTTGATATGTTGTGTGAGCACAGAAGGTCCCCGGTTCGAGCCCGGGTCGAATCATTTACCACTTGAAGACATGATTTTGGCTCCTTGGACTCCAAACTTCAACGTCTTTCCTTCCCTTTTTATGCAGGCCGTTGACATCCATTCGTCCAGCACCCTCAACGCTAGTACTGCAGCATCTGGGCCTCCAACTTGCGCCAAAACCGATAAACAGTCAATAGGGGCTCTGCACGATCACGCGATCACCTACAAGTTGGTCTTGGACCCATAGACGCATTGATTCTTGTACTTGAATCAGCAATGAGCATCAAACCTTGGCCCTTCAGTCAAAGAGGTAGCTTATTCAGTCTTTGCACTCAGGTATCATTATCATGCATCATGATTCATTCCGTAGAAGGATCTAGCTGCGGCTACTGCTAGATGTAGTAAAGCAGTGCTTACCTCAAGATATTAATAATACTTAAGCAAAACGATAGACTGAACATGCATATGCAGTAATATGACATATGTAACAGGATAAGTATGTTCAGGTAAAGCCTGAGGCCTGCCAGAGGGTTACACGTTACACACGAGCAAAGATATATAGATACATAGATAGATAAATATGTACACAACGTATTCGACGCCAGAAAGCTACAACGAAGCCCCTATCTATGTACTGGATTTGAAACGGAAGCAAATTTCAAGCAGATGTCAAAACGGAGGCAAAAGAACACTAGTATATTGATTCATATACATTGAAACATTCTGCTTCCGCTCGATCATCACTTCGTCGATCAGCTTCCAGTACCATCTCTCCAACATCCACATCTCCCTCAGTCCCTGACTCTCTGATTCTCTGTCGTCTTCCTGTACGCTCAGCCTGGCGGGAGGATTCTGGCCACTACTAGGGCACGGTTCGATGGCGTAGTTGGTTATGGCATCCCCGACTCTCTTTCAGAGAGAAGGGCCCCGTGGGGTCAAAACGTCCTCAAACTCCCACACTTGAGGTCCCCAGTTTGATCCCAGGCTGAACCAATCATTTTGTGTTGTTTTTTCGCTTCTCCGCATCCCAAACGGCGCAATTTTTCAGCACTCGTTGATTGCTTACTTTTTATAATCGATTTTCTATGCATATTTTAGATAGTTTTGTCACCAAAAAGTTCAAATTTATTCAAGTACCGTTTGAGTACCGTTACCCTAATCATACCATTCATCTCGAAAAGGGAGACACCATCATTTTGGGCTTAGTAGCTTCAACATTTACTCATGCTAATTCCGGTAACCCCTAATTCCAAATGATGTCTTTACCCACATATGTATATTATTTAAAGTGGGTGTGCATCGTTCGTTTCCTTTTCTTCCCCTGTTGTATCCCTACAAATTTTTCATCAAGTTTGTTTTTGCACTATTAAAGATGGGTAACTGCAAGGGTGAGCTTTGGTGTGTATCTGTGCTCGTCTAATGTTGTTGATTGTTACTCTGTCATATTAGATGCCATGGTTTTGGTGTCAGATGGGGCTGCTTCTTTGGTGTTGAGAACTTTTCAAAAGTGCAAAAGTGCTAACACAATGTGTGTATTAAAACAGGGTTCATCTAGTGCTGCATAAGCATATATAAAACAAACATAAGCAGTGACATCACAAAGAGACAAATTGATAGATATGCAAGAGTATGCAAGCATACTAAGATATGTAATGTGTTCTTGATTTAGAGAGTCGGGGACTGCATGCACACTTGCAACATGCTAGAATAACATAGTATGTATGTGTTACTGACTTGTTCTCGGTGAAGAGTTGTCTGAGGACTTCAAATCTGGCTCTGGAGTTCTCATGTGAGACCCTGCCTCCCCTATGCTTTGGAACCTATATCTATCTACCTTCTCTCTTCCTTCCCATCATCACAACATCACCCTCAACAGCACCAGAATCTCCCACCTAGAACATGCTGACAATATGGTCATCATTTCCTGTTCATCTCTCAGCCTCCAACACCACCTTGATGCTCTAAAACAATGGTGCTATGACAACTTCCTCACTCTTAGCCCCTCCAAATCTGAAGTCATGATCTTTGGAGACATGCACCCTTGTGTTGCTGAACTCAACATCATTGACTACATCATTGGCAACCTTGACCTTTCTGCTCCCTCACACTTCACTGTTAACAGCCACACCCTATGTCTCACTGACCACTTTAAATATGTTGGCATCATGTTCTGTTCCATCAAAATGACATCTTCTCAGTAGTCTACAATGACAAGTCAAAGCTGCCACATCCTCTCATGGAATCCTTGGAACCAAACACTTAGTTGGCAGAGGGCATCTCCCTCTGAAATCAGTGAAACAGCTTTACACTGCTCTTGTGGACTGCCACCTCATATTTGGCTGTGAGGTAGTACTTGACATCACTGACTCAGCTGTCCATCACCTTGAGAAAGCCCAACACACCTTCTGCCACATCCTTGGCCTCTCCAATGACTCAATCCTCACTCCATTATATACTGAAACTGGTATACATCCTATACATGTTCATCATGCAATCTTGGCTCTGTCATACCTTCAATACCTACTCGAACTCCCTCTCAACAAGCTTGCCTGTGTTGCCCTAGAAATCCTTCTCCTTCTCCATTCTCATAATATCCTCTGCTGGCTCTCTGACCTCGACTATGTCATACACCATCTCCCCCACCACCCTGATGATCCAAACAGCCTTCTCAATCCTTCCAATGTGACCGCCCTAATCAAAAACATTAACAGCCACTCCAGCAAATTCCTCTGCTGGCAGATCGAATGCTTCAGCTGCCTCTCCCTCCTTAGGGGCCATGTAGAACCCACAGACCCAAACAGTGATTCCAGTCCATCATCTCCTGTCATATTCCTCTGCCATTATCTTCACTGTGTCCACAACCACTGTCATTGCAAATCTCTCACCCATTTACTGTGTGGGAATGTATCCCCAACAGTTTTTCATTGCTCTCCTGGTAGATCTCCTTGTGTTGACAATGACATACATTCTATGATCTGCTGATTTTGTAACTCCTCCTACGAAACACTGGAACATGTCCTTGTCCAGTGTCATCACCTTCCCCAGATCACCAGCATTCACACTATATTCTTTCATCCCTCAACCTTGATCCACTCGCCTCCTGGTCTAATGGTCACACTCTGGAGCTACTAAAGTGCTGGATATTCAACTGGAACCTGGTTCCCAATACTGCCACGTTTATTCACAACACTGTTATTATTTGGAAAGATAGATGTGGGATCCCAAGGATCGATAAGATTTGGTCTGATGAACAAGAGTAATATGTTCCTTTCAATGCTCATTTCTTTTCATGGCCTCTATTAGTATTTCTTATAGTATTTCAGTACTACATCTGCTGTACTTGACAGTTTCCTCTCTCTGCATCTACTTTCACTAACCTTCTCAGTATGTTTTGTTATTCTCCTGGGTCCTATCCTGCTCTGTGTCAAGGCATGTCATACTGTCTCCACACCTTCACATTGAGACATTGTCATACCATCTCCATGTCATACCAGTGCTTTAGAGCTGTAGATGCCCTACCATGCCTGTGAGGATGATTGGCCCTACATCTCTGTTGCTTTCCCTGCAGCATCCAGCAATTGGGTCCACATAGTAGCTCCTTGTAGCTAGTATGGTGCAGTGTAATTCTATCTATCTATCTATCTGTGCTCCACTGTTACACAGAAGGTCCCCAGTTCAAACCTGGGTCGAACCATGCTTGCTCCAGCAAGACCTCACTGTGATTTTTTGGTCGCACAGAGAGTACTCACACTTACACTTGTGTGGAACCCAGTTCCGGTTCATTAGGCCAAACTATGGGATGGTATATACATACCTTAAGAGAAAATCAAAAGTAAAGGTCACCCTGAGTGGACCCAAGGAGGGCTGAGTGGAACATGTGAGGAGGAGGAGGCAGAGGAGATCAGTGAGGGAGGACAACAGTGAAGCCCCTAAGCAGTGTGCTGGATTTGAAAATGGAGACAAAAGAGCATTGATTCAACTGAAAAATTCTGCTTGACTGCTTCTGCCTGATCATTGCATCTTTGATCACATTATATATAGACCATCTCAGTCTCTGATTCTCTAATTCTCTGTTGTCTTTCCTCCTGTGCACTCAGCCAGGCAGGAGGATTCTAGGCAGAATTAGAGCACAGTTTGATGGCATAGTTGGTTATCGCATCTGTCTAACATTTGGTGTACTGAGCCTTTGCTTGCCATGCTAGATCCAGCAAGTGGATCCACAGATAGCTACCTGCCATGTATTGTAGCTGTATGGGGCATGTATAAATCTCTCTCTCTCTCTCTCTCTCTCTCTCTCTCTCTCTCTAGGAAATGGTACACAGAAGGTCCCCAGTTCGAACCCAGGTCAAACCACTGTGAGATTTATCAACTCTTTTTTTACTTTTTTTATGCAGGTCAGCGGCATACATTGGCCAGCAGTGTCAACAGGCAGTTTCTCAAGTTGCATTGAAGCATCTGATCCTACAACTTTGCGCTGCAATGAATTGGTTCCCAGTTTCAGCGATTCAGCGATTCATAGGGGTGATACACCATCACATGACCATGTCCAAGTTGGGCAGTGTTGTATATTTCCAAAGATCTCTGTGCAAACTTAAATTTCAGATTTTTCAGTGCCATTTTTGCTTGCCCATGTTTACTCTTTATGGGACCGATTTGAGGCCGAACAGCCATATGGAGTAGCTCCAGCACCAAGCATATGTCATTTATGTTTGCCCAAAAGATCTTTCCAAATATGCATTGCCACACAAGGTGACCCAGATCCTGGCAGAGTGGTGGCAATCATAGAGTTTCAGATCTTTGTCGTCTCTATAACTTTAACAGACCCTCGTTGGTGCCAACTGACAGATTAATATACTACAAGTCTTCACAGAGACTCAGCAAAGGAGTTTATCATCTTGGCATTGGACTGCCCCTCTACTTCGAATCCTACAAATATTTCAGCAGTCATTGACTGTTATCAGAACTTGTTCCTTCCCTGAATGTATCTGACACTTACTCATTGTCACAGAAAGTAATAGTCCCGTGATCCACATCACATCCCTCACATAGAAAGTAGTTTGTTCATTTTGTACATTACACAACTATACAGCTATGACCCGCATGCAACACTCTAGTCCAAAGAAGAATAGACTCGTCAGTGCCATACAGGCTGGAAAATCCATCTCCCAAGCCACTGAAATCACTGAAATACCTTACAGAACAGCAAAGAAGATTTGGGACAGATTTCAGAAAACTGGCTCAACAAAAAACAGACAGTGTAGTGGACGACCACCCAAAGTAACCAAGCGCATGCACCGGGAGGTTGTCAGACTGGCTGTAAAGGATAGGAAGATGCCATTTCAGGAGATTGGAAACCTTGTAGAACTGCACCTGAGCACAACGACTGTTGGAGAACACTTAGCCGAGGAAGATCTGCACAGAAGGGTTGCTAGGACAGTTCCTTTCCTCAAACCTGGTCAGAAGCAAAAGAGATTGGCTTGGGCAAGGGAACATGGGGGTCAGGACTGGGAGAAAGTGATTTGGTCAGATGAGTGCTACATGTATTTGGGTGACACAAAAGGGTGGGTCTGGATAACACGTCGTCCTGAAGAGGAATGGGACGAAGGCTGCTTAATTCCAAAATTCCAACAGTCCACCATCTGTGTCATGGTCTGGGGGTGCATTATGAAGGGGAAGAAGGGGCTGTTGGTGGTGCTGGAGTACCCAGGAGGGAAGGGAGGTGGTATGAATGCAAAAAGATATATAGAGCAGGTACTGGAAGGGAAACTTGAGGAGTTCTATGAAGACATGAGGTCAGACAGGGATAGGGTAGTCTTCCAACAGGATGGTGCACTAAGTCACACTGCAAAATCCACGAAGAAATGGTTGCATGACCATGGCATTACTCTGTTCCCACACCCACCATCTTCCCCCGACATTAGTCCCATTGAATGTGTTTGGTGTGAGCTGAAAAGGCTTGTAAGGGCTAGGGAACATCCCCCTACATCGACTGAAGAGCTCATTGCAGCAGTGAAAGAGGCTTGGGATACAATAGTGGTCGAGGACATTGACAAGTATGTAAACAGGATGGATGACATTGTTGATGCTGTCTTGAAGGCAAAGGGTGGTCACACAAAATATTGACTGGGCAATAGCTTTGGGTTATGTAGAAGGATAAGAATACAGAGTTTGGTTGCAGTACATAGAGTATATCATAGGATAATGATACTTTTTGTTGACAAGATGACACTCAAAATTTTAGGTCACAGATCACAGGACTGTCACTTTCTGTGACAATGAGTACAGTTACCTTACTTTCATTGAAACGTTTGAAGATCATGATGGGCTGGAGAACAAATCAACACCAGCATTTGTGATCTCCCTCCTGTGTCAGTAGAAGATTGAGGGGCAGTCAATCTCTCTCTATGTGTCCTCCATAGCAAAAAGGACTGAGAGCAGCAGGTATAGCAAGAAAGCTGTCATGGTTTAGAGGAGGACTTGTACTATATACATTATTCAACTGTTGTTTACTTGACAAATCATATCCTTAAGCCCCAAGGTATGTGAACTACATAGAAAGAAAAAAACAAATAGAAGGGACTTGAAAGGACTTCAGCTTCAGTTGTGGAACTACTGAGAAATTTTAGTCAGATTTGTATCTGAAGACTCCTATAAAATCAGATCAGACATGAACATGGCATTCACAGTTCTTCTGCCAACTCAGCCTTACTTAAACATGGTCAGAATCCTCATCTTGCTTGATTTCTGCAACTCAATTCATTTCAATGGCAATAACCCTACTGTTCTGAAGGGCTGTTAGGAATTTTGAAATGAAGATTCATTAGATAACTTACATCAACTGTGGAAGCCTGTCTGAATGATTCTTCCACAGTAAGGTTGATCTGATCAATATTGGAAAGAAAATTGGCTATTTTATTGCTATTTTCAATCTCTCTCAATATGATCCTTGAATTCAGGCTGTTCCTTGTGAGCACAGAGTTAAGAGCTGAGATGTGTCTATTACTTACACAGCCAGGGCTGAATTGGAATATACTGAACCAAAAGACATTGATAAAGGTTTGCTTCCTGGATATTGATTAAAGACTGAACTCACATTGTGACAAGAAGAAAAATAACCCAATCCAAACAGCTGAAGTAAAAGAAGTGAGTGTAGAATCACATTAATTCAAGAAAAGATAGCTACTGTTGTTTGGTGCTACAAGAAACTATTGGCAACTGTCAAGGTGTTGCAAATGCTGCTTGGCAGAAGAAGAACTTACTGCTATAGTCACAGCAATTTCATCAGTGCTAAAAGTGATTTAATGGTCCAGAGATGACTTTCACAAATGAGATCCCAAACCTTGTGACAACACCAGTTTCTAAACAAATAAAAACAGTCATTCCCATTGGGAAGTGGGGGTTTTGATGGACTTGACAGAAGCACTGTCTCTTCAACAGCTCAAATATGTACTCTGAGTCAGCTAGTCAGTTGCACTCTCAGTTCTGGCAATCAATACAGACAAAAACACTGGGCGCCCAGATATCGTCCATGATGGTGGAGATAAAATCAAGACTAAAGACTATTACACAGAGGCTTATAGAGTGCTTAATGCCTATGCTCCGAGTCCTGTTATTTGGCTTGTCCTGCCTTTCCATGCGGTACTAACACCAAGCAGGTACCTTATACAAGCTTGTTGGCAGTGGGAATTAAGTGGGAATCAAAGTCCCAGATAAGATTCATCGCCATCATAGGTAGTACTGTACCATTTCGATCAATTCGTCAGGGGGGTGTGACTGTGACTGCACAAACGAAATAAAATTTTGGTCAATCGCTAGTGGGACCTGTGATTACCACAGATTTTCTGCTGAAGGCAACGAAAAATTTCCTTTTTTGGGCATAAATCCAGGTGTCATCGCCTGGACAATTTGTCAATGGCCTTTGTGACCTGTGACTGGCCCAAAAATTTCGTCAATTTTTAGGCCTGTGACCTGTGACCAGACAAATTGATTGAAATGATACAGTACTAGTAAACGTAGACCAGGGTAAAATCATCTTAATTAGGGAATATCCTGATGTAGTTCATGGATAATTGTACTGTAAGGGTCACGCCCTTACTCCATATATAGAGCCTGCGACGGTATTCACACGTACCGAATATTGTGGCCTTTTGGTCCAGTTGGAGGTTGGGTCTCATCGCAGGCTGACCTAATCCTTTACAGAATATTCGGTACTAACGGTCACTGGTTCGATCCTCGAGGAACTCCCCTTTTCATAGGGCCTCGGGATTTCGCCCTTCACGGAACCAGTGGCTGAGGATCGAGACTGGCATGGGAAACCAGAATTGATTCGGGGTCTTCTATATAAGGACACCGATCTGGGCCTGAGGAACCCAGAAAGGAGATTGCCTCGAAGGGGAGGTAATGTAAGGGTCACGCCCCTTACTCCATATATAGAGCCTGCGACGGTATTCACACGTACCGAATATTGTGGCCTTTTGGTCCAGTTGGAGGTTGGGTCTCATCGCAGGCTGACCTAATCCTTTACATGTACGTTGACCTACACTCTATGCCAGCTACATCTGAGGATGCAGATGAATACAATGAAGTAGTTAGCCCCCCCCCCCCTCCCCAAGCTGATTGCCCTCTTCTGCTAACCGAAGGGCCTTCAATAGTACTTTGTTCCTTGGGGACGGAAATGGGCACGGAAATGGACACCCAGTCCCACTTCGCAGTACTCAGAACTAGGTGAGCAGCTATAGAACTGGCTCGAAGAGCAGGTAGTAAGCACGATGTTTATAGTCAATCGGAAGGAATGCACGTCCGAGTACTTGCCCGTCAAATCTCCCTCACTTTCAGCTTACTGACTCATCCGGCGGATGCGGATTGGGATTTGCACCCATCCGAGCGGATGGCATCCGATACAATCCGATCCGATAGGAGCCCTATTACTGAGCGGCTAACTCAGAGTTGATATAAATAGCTTCCAGCTTACACAGGCTTCTTACTGAGACTGGTATAAGCGACTGTAAACATACCGCTTCAATGCCTGAAGAAAGCTGAAGTCAAGGAGTATCACCCGGAAACTGCCCCCAAAACCCCGGATAAAGGCCACGTGGACGGAATTCCGTTTGACGCGTACACGTTGGTGCACGGTCTTTCTTCTTCTCCTTTCCTCCGTCTCTACCTTTGACGACTCCGTAAATCCACGGAATATGGCCCTATTGAAGACTGTAACGTACCGGTGAATTGAAAAAGTGCAGCCTCTCTCAAGAAATGACAAGGTGTCTAGGAAGAAATGCGTCGGATGCTTGCGAGCCCTCCAATTCTGTTATTCTCCGTTGGGTATATCTAGCCGAGCTGCTGAAGAAGAAGCTTAGCTTAGGTCATGAAACATATGGATGGGTAAGCCAGTACAATTGCCCTGAAGTGGATGTATCATTGACATTCTATATATACAGTCAGCGGACCTCACTTGCCAAGGTACCCACAAGAGTTCTTGGTTCCTACTGTGACTTTCTTGCAATGAACGGAAAAATTACTACTCGTATCACTCAGCTACTCAGTAAGTCCTTTCATGCTACTTGCCCCTATTTCACTTCTCATTCTGTATTCAGATACCCGCACCCCAATCATGTCGGCGCCTATGGCGTTCGCTGCTGGTGGAGAGCTAGCTGGTGCTGTAACTGGAGCTGGTGCCTTCGGATTCATTGGCGCAGGTGAGTGAGCTGTCTGTTATTATCCCATCCAGCTTTCTCATACAGCCGTATCTGCAGGATTTCTTTCATCCGCTGACCTCAAAGCCAACCTCTCGATGGTTCGCAAAACCCTCAACATTGCCGACGGAGCATCTCTTCCCGTCGGCATTGGATTCATTAGCTGGATCTTGGCCATGACAGAGAGTTCAGATGACCCTCGTATATCGGCTGTCCTGAAAGAAAAACCACAGGCGTTATGGTTCGCGTTCGGTGATGACCTCGGGAAATACATTGCGCAGGTTCGCGAATACGACTCCAAACGCGACCACAAGACCGTCATTTTCGTCATGGTTAACTCATCAGAGGAGGCTATACGCGCTGCGAACGAGTGGAAGGTCGATGTTATCGTTGCCCAAGGTGAGTAATTACGAGCTTCTTTTGGTATAATTTAGGCCTCTTACAACGAACTACAGGAATCGAAGCGGGCGGTCACAGCGGCTCCGAGGCGCCATCTCTTCTCACTCTCCTCCAGGCCATCGTCAACGCAATTCCGCCTGATGGTCCACTCGTCCTCGCTGCAGGCGGTATCACCACCGGTTCCCAGATTGCTGGCATCTTAACTATGGGCGCATCCGGAGTCGTCGTCGGGACTCGCTTCCTTTTCACTCACGAATGCATTTATAGCCAGGACAAGAAGGATGCACTAGTTCAAGCAGGTCTAATCAACTCGACTAGACGTACCTTGGCCTTTGACGAAGTCGGCAGAACAATGGGTTGGCCAAATAAGATTGATGGCAGAGCTTTGGCGAATAATATAATCAAGGATTTGGATGAGGGTTTGGAGTTGGAGGCTCGGCTTAAGAGGTTCGATGAAGGTGCTGCTTCGGGTGACAAATCTCGCTTGATTGTATGGGCTGGAGAAGGCGTGGGTCTTACGGACAATATTTCATCTGCAGCAGTGAGTGCTTGTCTCTTTTTTTGGGTTATCGTTCTTCTGGCTGATGCAAACACAGGATGTCGTTCAGAAACTCCACAATGAGGCTGTATCGGCTCTTAAGTCAGGGTTTAAGCTAGTACAGGATTCATAGAGCAGTATCATCGGAATAGGAAGCTAGTCTTCAAAATGAACTGATTATCGTTACAATTTTCCACTTCAAAGCATCTATTCAAGCATGCCAGTCTGTCGGCAATGTCTATAGGTATGCATCTCGCCGCTGATGACAGGAAATCAGCCAAAAGCTTATTTCGTGACGCGCTCATGGTGAGTTGTATCATATCTTATAGTAGCCGCAAGTGTTCTGATCATCTATGTAGGAGTCTGGTTCCAACAAGCCTACTGGACACTGATTGGAGGCCATGCATTGATGGCAAAACGTGGAGACAAGATTCTTTATGCGCTGGGTTTTCCCCCAATGGGTCTGAGCGAATCATTGTGTTACCTTGAAGATGTCTTTCATCACCAGCAACTGCGATGACGAAGGAACGTAAGTCGGAGAGGATGGTCTGTTGGGAACTGCCGCTGATTGCTTTGGTCCGCACTAATGCAGAGCCACTGATGACGATATGATTGAGGTGCAAAATGCGTATCCTGAAGATCCTACCCTAGAGTTCCCTGTTCGCCAAACAGTAGATGTCCGACTGTTCTTTTCTCGATGAAGAGCTTTTCATTCAACACTGGAACCAATAACAATATCTCGTAACGTGCACTCTTGGTTCTCTACTGAAACTGTCGCAGTCCTGAATACAAGCGGGTGGCTGCCATTACCGGTGATCTAATCTTCCAGGGCACCGGAAAACTACTCCAGTATGCATCGCAAATTTAAATGGAGAATGCCCACACACCATATACTTCTTATGTACTGGACCCCAACCTACCCCCTCTCCCAATCTACCTGTCTAGTGATATAACGGTTTAACTACGGGAAGAAGAGGTATTTAGACACCGAGAGAAGAGGATGCGATCGAAAAAGCCCCTAAAAGGATTGCAAATGCCACACTAATTCAGACATATACATTCCGCTTCCCCCGGAACGCAAGGGGCGGTACACGATCATGTCCCAGTTGGACAGACAGCATCGGACCTTGAGTCGAAGAGGTAGCCTATTCTAGGAGCCGATCTTCTCTTTTCACTCAGGTGAAATACAGCGAATTAATAAAGAGAAACACGTATCAGTACACAATGTACAGCAGTTGACTCTAGGGATCACTAAACCTGTTCATCGCAATGATGTGAATGCCATTCTCTCCCCAATGCTTCCCCGGGCGATATTTAAATACTTCAAGAAGTGACAACTCCAACGGGGCGAGGGTCGTTGACCGAGAAGTCGATTCGAGTTCCAGGCCAGTGCGATTGGTGGACTGTAACTGTGTAGATCGGATCGGATCGTGAAACGTTATACCACTGTCGTGGCTAAAACTCCTCTTCGCGGTGTTTTGCTTCATGTTTATGGATACGCCAAGCATTTAGGTCTTTTAATCCGCACTTTCATTTTTCCATCTTTAACTGCTCACTCAACTTCCCTCCCATTTTCCTCCTTGTAACCTAATTCTAATTTCTCTCAACTGACAGCTGGTCTACAATGCTCTCGACCTCCTCTGTATCTTTATCTCTCACTCTCGGACTCCTTACCCATCTCTTACCTACCGTCGATGCTCATGGTTTCATTAGCGGTGTGGTGGCAAACGGCCAATACAATCAAGGGCCAAATGTACGTCGTCCTCAGTACCATCTATCTCCTCAGGACTTGCTCTTACTCACCGTACCGGTCACCTGTATGTAGATCTACCGCGCAGATGACCCCGTCAACGCGCAAACTGCCATCCGTGAAATGTACGATAGTGCCAGCCCTTCTTACCTCAAGTACTGGGATTTCAACGATAACAAGTACGTCCAGTGGAGCTATTCTTCGTTCTTTCATTTCCTTTCCTTTCATTTCCTTTTCCTTAATCCTAAATCTAATATCCCTCGACATCCACAGCAAAATGGGCTGCGAAGAATCCGGCCCAGCCCCCACCTCGATCAAAATCTCTGCCGGGTCCCCACTCCAAATTATCTGGACCGGCGCTACCAGCGACCTCCTCAACAAACCCGGCACAGGCAACACCCAAGGTCGCAACCCCTTCGTGCACGCTATGGGATCCGTCAGCGACTATATAGCTTCCTGTAACGGCCCCTGTAGCAATTTCGACGCAAGCAACGGTGATTGGGTGAAACTAGCGCAATGGGGGCTGGATTCTTCCGAGTGGGTGTCTGAGGAGCTGAGAAATACGATGGAGGGAAAGCCGGAGCCTTATTATCCACAGGGAGAGGGGTTGTGGGGGATTGCAAAGCTGGTGCAGGATTCGAGTGTTTGGACCGTGTATGTACCGAGTGGGTTGAAGAATGGGCAGTATATTATTCGGAATGAGGTGCGTATCTTCAGGATTCTTCTCTCGCATGAGGTTAAAGTACTGATGACTCTCTACATAGCTCGCAGCACTCCACTCCCCCAAAAGCTCGGGCGGCGGTCCCCAACTCTACGTCGGGTGTATTCAAATCGAAGTCATTGATGGAGGATGTGAGAGTCTTCCTGCAGGAACAAAAGCTGGATCTCTCTACGGCAGCGATGGATACCTCGCCAATTATGACGTTTATTCCTCTGATTTCTTCGATGATTCACAGGCTGGTCCTGCTCGCGCCTGGAACATGGATCGTTCGTCTTGCACGTATAATTATGGTTATGATTCAGCCCCTTTCCAAGGTACGCCGAGGAGCTTGAACCAAGGGAAGAGTATGATGAAGAATAGGATTGATTTGTAAATGCATAAGCACTTATGGTGACGGATTGTCCTGCCCTACTAGTAAATAAAACAACTAATGCAGCATAGATAGTGATATATAATGACAACTGGTATGCGAGACGCGAATAGGGGGCCGGCTCTTGCCGAGCCCTTACCGCTTGCCGAAGCTGCGCTTCGCCCAAAAGTTACGTAAGTACAACGCTTAAACTCCAACCGCCATCATCCCAGACCGCTTTTCCTCCTTCAGGAACCTCAGCTATCCATGCTGTCTGCCGATAACCTAGCAGATATGCGACAATTCCCCGAAAACCTTGTCACAAGTCGAGAGACTACCAAGAAATCGCCGAGGGATGTGAAGGTTTTTTTCACTCAGGTACAATGGGGAGCTTTGGTTGTGTGACTGAGGTTTGTACGCTTATACGACGCTCATGTATCGATGTTCCGGACATTGGAATAGGACATTCGTCATCATCAATACCAATGTTCGCAAGGTGTGTCGTCTTAGCCTATGGTATTCGAAGGATATGCAATATAATACGAAAGACTTCTAGTTCGCTTGATGAACCGGTAGGACAGATACATGGTTCACAATTCACGATTCACGAGGAAAGGGGTAGAAGCTTTTATCCCCTGGCATGAGGCTCGCATGACCAATAGCACATGTGTACTCGAAATACTCAACTCTCAAGATGCTATCACGAGCGAACGAGTATTCATCGTTGATTGGGCTAACGGCTCTCAAATCCGCCAATCTGAACGAAAGTCCGGAGGTGCGCATGCCTTCAAGGATAATAATAGGCCACCTGCAGGGTATGGTACGTTTCTCAAACATGGTCACGTCATGAATTTCAATTACTCAAAGGTTCTCCTTTCCTTTTCTTTCTGTCCCTTCTCATTCACTCACTGACTTAGCGTCATCTTCCTCTTCTGTTAGGCTGTTTTGGAAGAACGCCCAGTCTCCTCTTTTTGGCCAACTCTCCCCTCCTTCCTTCTCTATAAAACGACCTTCCTTTCCTTTTCAAAAGACACAAGACTGACTGTCTGACTCTTTATCGATCATTATCCGACATGCGCATTCCTCGATTAGCTACCACCTCAGCCTCGCTCCTAGCTTCTACAAGCTCCTTTAAGTCTGGACAAGACACTTCTCCTTCTCTTTCAACTTCAAGCAGCACTATACCCCCTCTCCACTCCCTTACAATCACAACAACCCCCAACGGATTCAGCTCTTCCACTCGAGGCTGGAATTCCTTCGGTATCCAAGCCAACCCTCTTACCAACCCAGCTTTTACGTTCGACGAACAGCATGCATTGGAACAGTGTGATAATATGGCGTCGAATGAGGGGCTGAAAGCTAATGGGTTTGTTTATTGTTCGTTGGATTCGGGATGGTCTGTTGGGGATCATGGAGACGATAATGGGAGGATTATACCCGATACCACGACGTTTCCCGGGATCGCGAGTGGGGGGATGCCGGGGCATTTGCATGCGGAAGGTGAGTGATTTCTTTTTTGCAATATCGGGAACAAAACGTACGAGGTCGAATTTTTCATTTACACTCTACTTCGCTTCCTCTTAATCGTGATTTGCTAACTCATTCTCATCCAATCTTCGATCCCCTAGGCCTCAAATTCGGCGTGTACGTCGTACCAGGAGCTTTTCTTCAAGACGTCAACAAGACCATTCTTAACACCAATGTCCGCATTGGGGATGTCTGTTCTGGGGACAACGGCCTCGCGAGATGTAATTGGGACTATGAAGCCGATGGTGTCCAGCAGTGGCACGATTCGGTCGTGGAGCAATTCGCTTCTTGGTAAGTAACTCCTTACGTTGTTTCACCATCGATACTTACTCTCCTTCATCCACACTATCACGTCTGATCATAGGGGCGTGGACTTTATTAAATTCGACTTCATCACCCCCGGGTCCCCTGACAACGGCGTAAACCTCCCCGCCAACGAATCCCTCGGCGTCATCGCCTACCACACCGCCATCTCTCGTTCCTCCCGTCCCATGCGCCTAGACATATCCTGGAAACTTGCCCGAGATCCCCCCGACTACACCATCTGGGAATCCAACGCTGATTCCTTCCGGACAGATCAAGATATCAACAACGCTGGTTCCAATTCCGGGGTGTTTACGCAGTGGGGGACTGTACAGAGAGCGATTGATAATTATAGGCAATATATCGTGCTTCATACGGATGATGATGAGGTGTTGAGTATTTATCCGGATATGGATAATATGTTTGTGGCGAATGCACAGGGAACGAGTGGGATTACAGATGAAGAGAGGAGGAGTATACTGAGTCATTGGATGATGGCGGGGAGTAATTTGATTTTGGGGAGTGATTTGACGAATATTGATGGTTAGTACTTACTGCGTCTGCTTTTCTTTCTTCTTACTGGATGCTGATACGATGATTTGACTAGATTTTGGTCAATCCCTTCTCTCGAATACCTTTGCGTTCACTACCATAGCGGATTTTGCAGCCAAGAACCCTATGCGACCGAGAAACCCCGGGACTGGAGGACAAGATGCAAAGCAGCTCCAGGCGTGGATTGCTGGACCTTCAAGTTCAGGTATGTATCGTCTACGTGTAGTAATCTAACTGCATTTAAACTAACTTTATGATACTGTAACATCTTCGTCTCAAAGGACAACGCACCGCCCTCGTCCTCCTAGCCAACTACGGTCCCGACCTCGGTCAAGGAGGATTGGTTCTACGTTTAGTGGTACTCAAAATGTTTCAATCACGCTTGACGAGCTTGGCATATCTGGTTCTACTTGGTCTGCGAAGGATGTATGGAACAATCAGGATTTGGGTACACTAAGCGGTGGGTCAGCTGTGCTGAGTAGGGATTTGGGCGAAGGAGAGAGTTGGGTGGTGCTTTTGAAGAAGGCGTAGGGCGTATGTGGAATGGACTTGAACTCAAGGGACGTATGGGACGTGGGCTGTTGGTCCTGAAGAAGGGGATGGGGTAGTCCTCTTGACTGCTTTGATCTTGGATTTCTTAATGTCTCGGAACTATGGATGCTCAAGGACTTGTGTACTTATGAGAGTGATCCACATATATACACTGATGTTCCCAGCCATGGTCAAGTCGGCTAGGCATTCTGGGCCATACGCTACAACAGATCTTCGTATGCCACATGTGCCAGCGCCACCACAAAGCGAACTGAACCAGCAAAAGCCTACATATGAAACACCAGCTCATGTATATCGAGGGACCAGTAACTACTACGGTACACAGTACGGACAGTAGTACATAGTACTAATCGCAGCAGAGTATCTAGTATCTACTACTGCTACTACCAAGTTTATCTCCTACTTCTCTGTACTCTATACTCGAAAAAGTAGGACCAAATCCAAATGAACCCAAAATGACCAAACCAAAACGCCGGAAGGTTAGAAAAATGTAAGTAAACGGAGGTAGATGGAAAGATTAAAATAATGAAGAGCGAGCGAGCAATGTGGGTGGGTATTGATCCAGTCGTTAGAAATTATCATACATGAATGTGATGTACGTGCCTGCGCCTGGAGCGAGGAGGGAGAAGGGGAGAGAAGGGAAGCGGATCCAACGATCAATTGCGCCATCGCTACCGTCTAAAAGTCCATCCTCTTCTTCATCATCTCCCTATGCCCACCCAAAGCTCTCTTCTTGTGAACCTGAGAGCCAGGAAGAGAGCGTTTACGGGCTTTGCATCGTTGAGTGGAGGCGGGAGAGGCGGCGCTGGAGGGTGCGGATGGCTTCTCGTTAGAGGACTGGTCTTTAGAGCCTGAGTCCGGTTTGGAGGAGGAAGAGTTGGAACCGGAGTTAGAATCGCCCGTAAATGAGTTTGCGGCATCGGTGGATCCGGAGTTCTGGCTGGTGTTGGAGCTGGAGGAGGAAGATCCTGAACTCGAACCTGAGCTGGCGGCGCCAGAGCTGGAGCCAGAATTGGAGCTGGGCTTGTCATTGTTGTTCGAAGAGCTGGAACTGCCACCGCTCACGAGGTTCGCAATAGTGGGTCCGATGTCCTTGAAGACGTTGGAGGAGTAGACATTGAAGTTGGCAAGATAACCGTCGGTTTCATAGAGAGAACCAGCTTTTGTTCCTCCAGGAAGACCCTCGGATCCTCCGTCGACGACTTCGACTTGGACACAGCCGACGTAGAGCTGGGGACCACCTCCAGAGCTTTTGGGCGAGTGAACGGCTGAGAGCTAGACAACACGCGTAAGAGAACGTGAAAGGAAGACTAATGATTCGAAAACGCACCTCGTTCCTAATAAGGTACTGTCCATTCTTCAAACCCTGAGGGATCGTAACTGTCCAGGTACTAGACTCCTGAACCAGCTTGGCAATGCCCCACAATCCCTGCTCTTTAGGGTAGTAAGGCTCGGGCTTGCCGTCCATCGCGTTACGAAGCTCGGAAGACACAGACTGGGATTTATCCAAACCGAATTCAGCGAGCTTGACCCAATCGGCATTAGCGGCATCGAATTTGCTACATTCACCGTTGCAGGAAGCGATGTAGTCTGTGACGGGACCCATGGCATGGGGGAAGGGATTTTTGCCTTTGGTATTACCGGTTCCAGGCTTGTTGAGCAATTCACCCGTCGCACCTTCCCAGTAGATTTGGAGTTGGGAGCCAGCGGAGACTTTGATGGTTTTGGGAGCGGGGCCGGCGCCTTCACAGGCCATTTTACTGTTGATGAGAATGAATTAAAAGAGGACGAGGAGAAAATGTCAGTGACGTACCTGTTGTCGTTAAAATCCCAGTAATTGAGATAGGCAGGGCTTGCAGCAGAGAACATCTTACGGATGGCGGTTTGCGAGTTGACGCTATCACCGTCGTAGTAGATCTGCCAGGTGGAGTGAGTTGCGAAATGATTTAAACAGTCAATGGACGACTCACATTGGGTCCAGCATTGTACTTTCCATTGGCCATCACGCCGCCAATCTGACCATGGGCCTCGACGACAGGAAGCAAATGGGCAAGAAGCCCGAGAGCGAGGGATACAGAGACAGCTGAGAGCATTTGCGATTTGTTAGATATGTTCTTGAAGTTCCGTGACGCTGCGAGACAAATGAATGAATATGTACAGTGGATTCCCAAGAGACCAGCTGTAAAACGAGAGACGAGAGTAACACGGAGAAAGGAGGGAGGTGAGTTGGTGGAGTGAAAGAGAGTGAGGAAAGAAAACGGTCGAACCGAATAAAGGATGAACCACTCGCTTGTTACTAGGCAAGAAAGGGCTTGGCAGAGATATTTTGTAATTCATGCGGTCTTGGTATCCCGGTGTCGGTCAGGCAGTCTCAGGGTGGCCTCCTCATCCATGTGCGCAGATAACAAATGAAGGCTGACATACGGTCCACGCTGGTCCATAGGCTACAGCTGACTCGCTGAGAGATGTTTCTCCTACAACCACGGAAAGCCTAGCGGGGATCTCTGGAGTCTGTGACAAGTACATAGTTTCATGAGCACCACGCCTCACCACGCCTGTTGTCAACGATGCTCAGGAACATGTCGGATAGGGCGTCACACTTTTATGTAATCACGGAGGATCTGAAGGCTGAGATCTGGCGGTACGCCTTTCAGCAGGAAAAACGACACAGACGAAATCTGACTGGATGTCGGAATTTCCGAGTAGCACTGAGCTGTACAGATAGAATCTGATGGGGCAAGGACTTTTCAGAAATCCTCGGACTCGGTCAGATTGATGCCGAGCATATCTGAGTAATTCCGACAATTTTTGGGTCCGGCTCACCATCACATTCTCTCGCGGAAAGTAGTTTCTTCTTCGTGTTCTATCTATCTATCATAGTCTTTGAATTCCTTGTCATCGCGTCATCTCCTCTTTTTTTTTTCTAAGTCCAAATTCGTTGTCGTTGTCCGGCCCAAAACCAGCTCTTCAAACTCCGCAACATTCAAGCTCCGCTTTGTGTAGTGTTGCCGCGGGTCGAGTTTGAGCCAACCCGAGCCATCGCTTATTTGGCTCGAACCAGGCCCGGGTCAGCACGTGACATGCCTAATGCGGTATCAGTTGGGTGTCAGGTATTCCAGACCCACATCAAGCCTACACTCGAAATTGGTTCAAATCCATACATACACAAGACATTAGAGTATGATTAATAGTAAATACTTATACTACATTGTAAGATAGATGGATATGAGGGGAGCCAGCCATAGTAGTAAGGATAATTAGGGATTGGGTAGGATTGCGGAGAATGTGGAGAATTAGAAGAAGCTGCAGTAGGGTGCAGAGGAGCAGTAGATGGGACAATAGCAGTGTCTGACATCACTAAAACCGCCCAACCCATATACCCCGCAAACTACCCCCGCCATCTAGGTTCATGGCTCGACATAATGCCGAGTGATTATACCATTTGTTCCCAGGGTTGACCAGCCCATATCATCCGTTGTCAGATCCCTGTCATAATGACAACGAGTTGATCAGGGATGGTGAGGTTGGTCAGGAACGATGAGGATTATCATGGATGATGGAGCTGGTCAGGGGGTTATCAGGTATGACGAGGCATATACCAGTTGGCCAGCAATATCTCATATGGTGGAGAGGATATGGTGTAGACACCAAAATAGTGCAGTTCTCCAATCAGTCAAAACGAAAGTAGAAGACCTATATATTCACATATGTACATACATAGATATATAGTACACTACGACTACGAATAAAGAGACTATAGTATCGAGACTCACCTAACCTCCTGCCTCACAGTGACCGCCGACCATAGGCGAATATAGATACATCTGCTCTGTAATAATGTGAGATAAACAAACAAAGGACTCAAGGAAACACTCACAAAAGGACGACGAATAGCAGAGAGCTGTTAAATACACAAGGAGGGACTTGTAAGTTGCTTGTAAGACTTGAGTAGACATAGAACAAAGCGAAAGAATGGCTCACCGCAAACTGAAGATACTAAGTCTAGCGTGTTTGAAAGAGCTTAGTTGAGAATATGGCAAAAGAGAACGAGAAACTCACATTAAAAGGTGGCTGTATGCGCATATATACACACTCCGTAGACATATTCCAGTCATTGCATGTTGGCAGTCTGAAAGAGGTTGAAAGGAAGTAGCAACATCAACGACGAGGGCAGAAAATGAGTAAAGTGGGCTTCGGATGAGCAAGGGAGGACGTACAAAAAACACATAAGCTCGCATTGGCAGGTCGGATAGCTGATTCCTGTATGTAGGATATTGGTGTGGGTGAATATCGAAAGACGAAAGCCAAAGGTAAAGGCCAGGAATGACAAGAAGACGTGAGAGGATGGTAATCCCCAAAGGCGATGAGCGGCAAGCCGAAAATGGAAAACGAAGGGAATGCAGCTACTAAGATGCTACAGGCAAATGATGAAGCGAAGACTCACCAACAGGATGAACTGCCAACCCTCTCGGCTTTCGGTTTCTCCTCCTCAGACCCTCTTGTGCAACGTCTGCTGTAGCAGACAATGGATCTGAGAATGGCGAGGTCATCCTTCAACAGCGTTGTCCACAACAGATGATCTGCAGGACTTGGTGGATGGACTGGCATAGGCACAGTGGGCGCTTGAGGCAGAGACTGGTGTTGTGTGAGCATCTGAGTCAGTGTATGCACTTGGTTTCTGGATGACGAAGCCAATGCTGACGAAGTGATAGAAAAGTAAACGCGATTGTCAAAGGCGGGGAAGGCATGGGTGTCTTGCCGTTGTTGGGTAAGGTGAGTGGGTCATTGCAAAGCTGCACGGATGATTGATGAAGGGTAGCAAAACTACAGGTGTCGTAAAAAGAGAAGGGTGGACAGAGAATAAGGGAGAGAGGAAGGAGAGGTCGTCGTCGTGGTTCGGGTCAAAGAGGGAGGAATGATGCGTCAATGCTATGAGGTTGGAGTTTGAAATTGAGCTGTGACGCCATTGCCTTACCGCGACTGGCCCCTATTCGCCAGCCGTATGTAGCAAGTACGTAGTATGTAGTTCTTTCCAGCACCGTCTGATCGAGCTGACTATTGAGCTGAAGCTTCTAAGTTATGATTTATGATCTTGACAAAAGAAGCAGTGACAATAGCAACTGCTCAGATTAGATTTGTTTCGTAGTTCTATCTTCATTCTTTATGTACCTTTTGCTCAGCTCCAAATATCATTGTTTAGACACACCAGATCTCATATTTTAATGAGACAGGCAAGCCTTTGCTGACGCTATGCTACACACTAATCTCCCAAAGTCTACAAGTATCTTTATGACAGCAAAATGATAATCCCTGATAAGGTCTCGTCATCTTACAAGACCTGATCACCTCAAAAAATCCTGACATGTATGATTAGCTTTCAAAATTATGATAAATATGATAATGGTATGATATACATGTAGAACTATTACAGGTAGGTATAAGGGCTGGTCAGGTGGAATATGGGTTGGGCAGTTTTAGTGATGGAAGTGTAATTGTGAGGGAATTGGGTAGCCCAGTGAGAAGAGGATGTTGGAGGGGGATTTCCAGAGGGATCCATGGGGAATAAGGGCTGTAAATGCGTACCTTCTCAACCTTTTAATCCTCAATGTTTAGGGCTGGCGAGCGCATAAAATAAATCCAAAAGGAATAGCCTGTTGCTAGGACCAATATATTTCATAAACGTGAAACAGAAAGGACAAGGTAGCTAGCTACTCATACAGTGGTGAGACAAATAAGCTTGGAGAGGAGGATAGATGCGTCGACAGTCAATGACGCATTCAAAAAGGTCATGCACAATCATGCTGTCAAGCCACAGTCACCTCTGATCCGGATTTCCAAAGACGGTAACAGGTCTGACTCGGGCCAAGGCCACCTTTCGAGCTGGCTCAACCCGTGGCAACACTAGCTTTGTGCAATGTGGATTCTAGCGGCGCATTTCATGTGCTGGTCCCCGACTCTGAGCGCTCACATCGATACTTTATTTCCAAAACAAATTCATTTTGTTTTCTTACAGTTGGTTTTAAGGACTGGAATTGGTCTGTGATCAACTAGTATGTTACAAGTCAGGTACTTACAGATGACGATCATTTAAACCCACAGAAATTTAGATCATCAGTATACAAGATTAATGAGCAGAATTTTGTTCATTGCAAGCGGGACTCGCAGTTTAAATATTGAGTCATGTACTGGTTGACTTTACTGTTTATCATCACTGTTTCTGCTTCAACTTGTTTTCTGCTAGCTTGTGGTCTCTAACTTGTTTCCAGCTATTTGTCATGAACCCTCGAGCCAGGCTAACCTCTCAATGCCGAATGGGCTTGTCAATGAGGGGAGAATGCCCCAGGAGGAGTCTGGAACCTAGGAGTGGCTTTGGCAAGAGGGAGTGACACTACTCAGCCACTAACCCTAAGCCTACAAGCCCAACAATCTGAGCTGCTGGTGGATCAATCTACACACCTGTATGGTAACTGAGATGACAGCAAGGAACTAGACCAAGGAGAACGACAGATGGTGGATGTAGAACAAGAATCCCTGTAAAGGATACAAGACAACCATGACTCCTGAGAGAGTTGTCTGACTAGATTCGCTGCACACAAGTGTAGTGCACATATCCCTTGATTCACAATGCAGAACAAGCAGAGAAGAATAAGAGGAAACAACAACAAGATCAATTCTGAGGCTTGAGTACAGGAGAACACTACCTATATACAAGCAGTGGAACCAACTCCTGTATCAAGACTCCGCAACTAACTATGATGCTCCTATAACTAATATACTAAACAATCATGAGTCTCAAACGGTAAATAGAATAAATGAATCAAATGTTAAACAATGAATATAGATGTGGAGCAATGAATGGAATGAATAATTGACATGATAAATGAAACAGAAATAGAATAGGGTGGGAGCACACATAGGTATAATTGAAAAACCCTCTGAGGGTTTCTGGGCTTAGGCACTGAATGATGTAAGAGTGACAGATATGGAAATATGAAGGAGTGCATGGGTACAGCATGTGCTGAAGGTGTAGCTGAAGGTGGCTGAGATGAGGATTTCTGACATTTGTGGACTTGTTATAGTCTTTGTGTGTTGAACTTGTGTGCATTCATGCAAAATCCCTACCAAAACCCCCAAAAATCCTTGTAGTACAAGTGAACTGTTAAGTATTCTGACTACTTGGAACACTCTACACTTTACAATTTGTATAAAAGTCTTTAAGTTTGTGTTTGTTCTACACTTACACAAAAGACACCTATTACCAGCATTTAACTGGTAAAAGGAGACCATGCTCATTGTTGGAGACATTGAGCTCTAAAGCACACTATCTTCAAGATATTCCTTGTCTTTCTTTTGGAAAGGAGTCTGTGAATATGGAAGATGGATTCTGGAAAGCCTTACCTTGAATGGTTCTGATTTGAACTCATTTGAAAAGGTCAAGTGAAAGCAATGTTAGAGGATCCATTTCATCTTTACAATGTGCACATCTATGACTTTACTTACATTCCACTGTATCCAATTGTTTCCAAGCTGAACCTAATACCTGAAGTCAACAAGAATACTTCAAATACTACCACAGAAATAATCTAGACATTTTTTATGCTGTCAATGGACAGATAATTCAAGAGCAATGATAATAGAAAAATTTGAACCTGCCCATGACATGATGTGGGTGAGTTGCTATCATTTTCTAAAGTCCTTTTGAGAGAATTATGTGGCTGATTTGCCATCATACAAGGTCAGCTGTGCCTCCTGACACACTTTTTGTATGCTGTGCAAATACCCTCAGGTATTTTTGAGCTGAAAATACTGATGAAAACTCACAAAGGTTTGCAGATAAGGATATGTGTATGTACAAACAAGGAATGTATCACAGATTTGCAGATTCAATCTACAGTATAGACTGGATATGTAGAGTATAGAATATTTTCACCCATTCAATTGCTATTGTTTATAGCAATATTTCAGATTGTCAGCCACTACCTATCTGTGCATGGGAAAAGACATAAAAAAGCATGTATGCACTTTATTGTTGAACTAAAGTGCCAGTACATAGTCTCTAATACTTTTGAAGATATAAATTATGTGAGTAGCAAAGTGGCTGATACTATGGTGGGTATATCAAGTTGGCATGTCAGGTATCATGTGACATGTTGGTCACAATCCTGCCTGGCTAGCGCAAGCTGCACTGTAAGGCTACATAAGAATATGGTTAGGCAGGATAAGGTAGCTGTGCAGAGCACAGAGCCTGCACAGTGCAGTAGATATTGTGAGGGCAGGCAATACATCAGGAAAAAATAATTGGCTATGGCAACACCAGCTCAAGATACCAGCTATCATGTAGCAAATAGCTCATGCTCCAGAGATAACGTAGTGCTACGTAGCCCCATAGCATTCACTAGCAGCTTGGTAGACATCAGTAGACATCAGTAGATCCAATATGTAAGCGACAACATTGACTTTTTTGATAAAAGCCTCACAAATGAATTTCTTCATGTTACTAACATCTTACTATACTGATTGAAGATGTTGCAGTTATGTACACAGTGATTCAGTGAACACTGACGTGAGTAAGATGCCAGATGCAAACTCTCCAAGTCCATTCAAACTCCGACACACATAACCATGGCCACAGAATTACATCATCAATGTTGGTTTTCTTTTCACCATATCATTGTCAATACCCTGCCTCCTCTGCTCCCCCTTCCCTGACATGTTGCAACAGTCCCTCAAGTCCTTAAAATCATGATGTCTTCAACACTATTTTCCCCTTCAATCTGTTAGGCAGCTCTTTCAAACCACAAGACTCAATGTCATGGCAATACCCTCAACAAGTCACAACTGCGCCTTCAACACCTAATGCAACCCTCAAGGTATCATTACAGTGTCCAATCCCTCAACTTCACAAGCAGACCCTCAACGCTCAATGCCCTCAACTGTTATACTCAACCCTATCCAAGAAGCTTGTCAATTCTTCATGCAAGCCTGCACCACAGGAGTTATTCGGCACTGGTACATTGTAGTAGGTGTTTAAATGGATTTCAGTATGTATTTCCCTCATTTTTTGACTTCTCATCATTGATGCTTTCTATCTCCTTGCAATTGCACCTGGCTTATGAAGACAAGGGTTACTTATGAAGGTGAAGGTTACTGCTCAATTATGGTCGTGTATTACTGTTTGGGCCCATGTATCCCCTATTACTGTTAATATATTGTTTGCACTAAAGGCAGCTAGAAAAAGCTGAGTGCAGGATTTCGTGTATGGACATCTGGTAGGGCCTGTATCCACAATGCTCCAGTAGCACTCACTGATGCTACTGATGCTACGAAGATGGCCAGCTGTACTACAGGGTGCTATGTAGCACAGGATAATTGGGGACCTTACAATGGAGCTACATGAGTGATCACTGTTATGTAGCGCTTGGTAGTAACTTAATTTTTTCCTGATGTACCATATTAAGAATTGCTGATCCTGTCTGGCTAGTGCAAGCAGACCCTGACCCACAGCTGGTTAGTGGGCATGCCATCATTGGGTTATGAGGCTGAATGAAATGAGGATGAGTTATTTACACTCCCTTTCTGCTTGTGGCTATGTTCTTACATTCCTGAATTCTTCCCTCCAATTTTTCCTGAAGTCAATCATACAGTCATTTTGCCCCTTTGGTTTGGCAACCAATCTATGTTCTGTTTCATTTCCGAATGAGACAGGGTTTGACATGTCTTCCTCAACAATCCTTCCTTCTTCCCCTCAATGATGTTGGCTCAGATTTCTCTGCTTCGCTGCTGCTCATCTCTGCTTTTGTGCAATTATCCTCCCTTCTCACCTCTGGATATCGGTTACAGGGCAATTTTGCCTATTGACTACAGCTCCATGTTTCTCTGTTCCTGCTCAATGTCGTGTATTACCTATGGCTCAACGCTGTCTATTACTTATGACTCACTGTCTATCATCTACTGCTCAATATCGTCTCTTTATCTATCCTCCAAGCTTTACAACCTGTCTACATTTTCAACCCCTGTAATTTCTTCAATCTCACTGCTACATATGCACTACGGCTCAACCTCATCCTATGAGCAGCTTTCTATGTCGCTTCCCCCTTGTGGCCAGCTATCATATGACATTTCCAACTCTTCTAAGCTTCCTCAAGCTGAGTCTACATTCATGACTCTTACTGATTGGACAATTAGTAGTGATACGGCTTACGCTGAGACATTATTTTCTCACTCTAATTATTTATCACTTTGCTGTGCATGTCCAGCTGCGTTCTCTCTCTCTCCTGGCAACGTTGCATTCATTTTAAAATGTTTCAGGCTATTATCTCTGTCCAATACTTTTCAAAGCATTTACTAGTGTCATTGAATTGCTCACTGCATTTCTTATATTGGTCTACTTCCATGTATGAGCTTACCAATCCTTCCCCATTTTTTGCCCATCCCGAACATATTGTCCTTTTTTCTGTCCATGAGAATATTGCCTCCAATTGTCATCTGAGCTTTTTATTTTCTATATGGTCACTTTTTTACAAGCATGATTTCTTCACCAGAGTCAGTGCAGAACTTAGAACCTATCATCATATATCCGGGTATTACAACAGTACTCTATGCTTTCACTTGGATATTTTCTCTGTTAAAGCATTCCATGTACCATTTTCATCAGAGGCAGTTTCTGTACTCTCTTCTTACTGTGATATGAGGATAAGGCTTATCACTTTCTTGAGCAGTAATTTAGTCACATCACTAGGTGCTCTGGTGGATTATCATACCCTATATTATACCCTCAATTTATTGCCATATTGTTATCATGTTCCACTGGAAATAGAAAGTTACTTGTCCATATATCAATCCTTGCTTGGTGGTAGAGATTCCAGTCAAGTGTTCTTTTTTCAGCATATTCAAGATTACCTACTCTTCCCTTGCCAGATACTTGTCTGCTTGTGGCTATGTTCTTGTGTTTCTGATTTCTTCCCTCTGATTTTTCCCAAGGTCAATCATCTGTTCGCCCATTCGCCCCTTGGGTTGCGTTTCCGAGTGATAAAGCTGGACATTTCTTCCTTGTTCCGCTCATGATGTTGACTGGAACTTCTCTGCTTCGTTGCGCTGATGCAATTATTCTCACCTATCAACTCCAGATATTGATTACAGGTCAATTCTGCCTATTGACTACGGCTCAATGTTGTTTATCTATTGTGGCTTCTTGTCTCTCCACTACGGCGCAACATCATTTATTTTTTGCTGCCCAACGTCTCATAACTATGCTGTCTTGACATCGTCAACATTACAGGCTTGAGGCCTCATACTCGCCATGTGTTAGCATTGGCCCACAGCCACTTCATAATGTTGAGAGTGGTCCCCAATGGTCAGGTAGCAATGAAATGCATTGGGTGGCTGACTGATAGCCAAGAGAAACTGTGACATATGCCATATTTGTCAAGGTTGCTGATACACTTAAGTAACCGCCCAAGTCACACAATCAGAGAGCAGGTACAAGACGATAGATTGAACAGGAGAGATATGAGTAGAGGAAAAGAGTAAGCTGACTAGGCTCTACACTGCATAGTAGTAGTACGGAGCAGAGACAAAGTGAACGAACTAAAGGATTAGCTAGAATGTCTAGTGGTTTATATAGAAGAACAATGAATAAGTAATAGGAGAAAGACAGGGGAAACATAGGTGAAAGTGGAGAAATGTAGGGTAAAGATAGGATCAATGGAATGGAAGATTGATTTGACAGTTATTATAGAGTTTGACGGGTTCTATAAGGTTCGAAGTCAGTGATATAAGGTTTAAAAGGTTTATTGAGGAAATGCAATAGACGAATGATCAGAAAACAGATTCAATAGTGTAGTAGAAGAGGAAGGGGGACAAAGAACTGTAGCAGTTTGTGACAATATTTTTTTGTGATGGTATAGGATCCTATAGAAGGTAATAGTTGACCTGCAGACCATTTATTTCTGTGCTGATCACGCCAAGCACCAGTAAATGGGCAGGGCATCCACTGCACTTTCTAGGGTACAGGACATCCAGCCCATAAAAGGATATCCCACTAGAGCTGCCACACTGGAAAAACACCACTGATAACTACTTTCCAGTCCTGGGCTTTCCCCACTGGTAACTGGTCACTTGACCCTCATAGGGTGGTCCCTTACCAAGCTTTCCTTGATTCTTACCTTGGTTGAGGTTGTAAAACTGCTGCTGAAGCTCTTACAAGCAGTGTTAGGCATCTTGACAACCTTGTAGGAGACATTGAGGTACTTGCAGGACACTTATCAACACTCATTCTCATTTTTAGAGGTGTTACTTATGTCAAAAAATTTTTCAGCCCTGTCAATCATATACAGGTCATAAAATCATACCATCTCCATACCACCAGAGAGCTCAAGTACTTCATGTATGGCACAGCTATGGGATTTCTGTATCCGTCAAGCTCCCATTACAAGGCCAAATGAAATGAGGTTGAGTTTATTACACTCAACTTCTGCTTGTGGCTATGCTTAAACAGTCCCATCTATCCATCTGATACATGGGTTTGGACTGGAGTGATCCATGGGGCTGTGTTTCTAGCTTTGTCCTGGTGCATTTCCATGTGATCTGACAGAAAAAAATATTAGTTCCAATGCAACAGGCAGTGGCACCTACTGCCAGCAAATTCTGTTTGCAGCCATGTGATGTATTACAAGGCCAAAGAATGAGGCTGAGTTCTTTACACTGGCTTTCTGCATGTGGCTATGTCTATTTGCTAAGCAGTTATTCCTGTTCTTCCTTCCTATTTTACCTGCTTATTTATCATATTTGTTTGTCCACAGCTTTGCAGCCAGGCTGTAGGCAAACAACCACATCTTTATCTTGTCTCCTCTTCCAGCAACATGTCTCTCACCATGCCTCTAACAATCTTTCCCTAAAGGCAGCACTTGGCTGCTCTTTTATCAGCCTTGAAATCTCAACTGAGATCTCCTCCAACATCAGCCTTCCCAGTCTGTAGTTTTGGTGTCTGACCATTGCATGGCCTTTTCCTCCAAACTGCCATAGTCTATGCTACCAACATTTCCGTTTTGGCCATCATCAGTTGATGAAAAGCTGGCTCTCAAGTTGATGTCATAGCCATGTGTTGTCCAGCTGGCTTCCTTCCTCTTTCCTCTCACACTTGCTTGTTACCTGACGCTTTTGAAACCATGCCATGGAGCTAAGTTGATAGTGAATATTTAAGAAGAAAGATTTAAGATATTTTTTACCAGGTGCCGTTGAATTGCCGTCCAACTGTACTAATTCTGTTTTTTTTTGCCCTCGTCAAAGGTGGATGTAGCAGACCATCCTTTTCAAGAATGTTGCAACATAAGTCTTATATTATGATTCATTGTCACTGTGCTATCCAATCATTCATCTTTGAATTTCGAATTTTGCATCCTATGTAGACAAACATACACTACCACAGTCACTAAAGTAACTGCCAATTTGATGTTTCTCAAGGAGGTTGAGCAGGATAGAGCAGATTTTTACAGTGCTGGTGCTGGCAAGGTTCATTCTAAGATTGCCATCCGCCGGTACTGGAGTGTCTAATGGGAAGGATAGTGAAGGGAAAGTACCACCTAAGTACTCCATTCCTTTTTCCAGATTTTAGAGACCTCTAAAGCACTTTTTCTTCTTCTTAAGTACTTATATTTATCATAGTACACACTACAGTACTTTTCTCTGCTTTTCTCAGAAATTGAACTACCCATTTTCCGTTGACTTTCTTTACTGGACGGTTGCGAGAATTGTGCGGGTCACCTGCGGGCCAGCGGGCCCATGCGTGTCGCCTTGGATTAGCTGTATTTCTCAGTACGCACATCCAAAAAGTTGTACAGAACCAGAATAGCCTTTTTAGGGCTTTAGCTACCTTATGAATTTTCTTTGACTTTCTAAACCCTCAGTTGAGTGCTCTATTTGAGTTGCAGTGCTGCCAAATGAGCAAATTTCGAGTATTTTTGATTAATATGCTGAGGATCCGGTTGTTAAAAAAATTCAAGAGACACCTATACATGTTCGAAGCATATCCCATCAATCCCCGAGGCACATATCTGCTTGTTGAGGTAAACCGAGTCGAGGCAAACAGAGAGCGGGGCTGATAGGAGGCATGGGAATTAACATCGGGTAACCCCGAACGACGTCGGGGACGAGCATTTCTCAACGTCGAAGGTCCTAACGCATGAATAATGATTTTTAATTATCATTCAGAGGGCTTATGAGCTGTTTACCTAAGTTTGCAATGCAGTATTGCACACGAGTAGCAATAGAGAGCAACAGTTAGTTAGACGCATCAGGTATTGGCTGGTCCGCTCATGATGTCATACGTGCGGGCCGCCCTAATAGATCTGCGGGTCACTTCTCGACAGTTTCCAAGTCATACAAGTACAAAATGTACAAAATTTGCTGTTTAAGAATGTAAAAGATTAGATACAGGCCATAGGTTCAGATATTCTTTAGAATTTATTTTGACATAGTGGATGAGAACTCGAACGAAATTTTCAGTACGTACGCGTGCCACTGACACGCTGGCACGCAGTGGCGACCCGCACAATTCTACACACCGTTTACTGGATTGCTGTGTAGAATCTTTGAGCTCACCGGACTCGTTCTCGCCACGTTTCGGCGCTGGCCCACACTCCTTTCATACGGATAGTATACATACATAGGTAGACTATATATGGACCAAGCGCACTCCCACAGTTTCAAACATATTCTCAGTTTTACTTCAGGGTTACACCGACCTGTTTTGGTATGGCCACCGCTGCTGATGCCACTGGGGTTGTTGGGACTGCTGCCCACTCTGTCCATTGTTACCTGCTGTGCATCGGTGGCGGTGTCGGGTTGAGGAAGCAAAAGTTTTACTTTGTCCTTGTGTGTTGATACCTTCTCGTTGTACGCATTTACAGTGTTTCTGTTCTTGTGTCTCATCCACAGTGTTCGTATATCGAGCATGCCATACATATACTATGCTGTACGTTACTTTCAACCCTATCGCACGGACGGACAGAATTCTCGTCAAGATCACTATCTTCTGGCTACGACAATTGTCAACGACATTGCGACACCGACTCGGACACAGTCACACAGAACGATTTTAGAGCCCGCCACGCCTGGGCCACAACTAGGCCACATCTCTTTCATTGCAGCCTGAAAACTAGGATCTTGAATAATCGCGCAGGATGACTTCACGCCGGTAAGAATACGAGTCAGTTGCGTTGCTCCTTGCCCAGCTGGACTACCATGACTATGAATATCCTTCCGAGTTCATCGTCACCAAAGCTGTAGTTTCTGCTACTAGTACCGAACTTTGGAGTCCTTGAACTTAAAGCCACTCCACTCTGGTATCATACCTCTGCTGCCGTCACCGTTGTAAGACCCTGTGCTGGTTGGAGTTCGCTTGTAGCTTGGCATCAGATTTTGTTCATCTGCCGTATACGTGATAGAGTTCAACTGAGTCGATAGCATTATTAGCTCCGGAGAGATCCTCTTCTCTGCCAAGAAATGCTAACCGATGCGATGTACCTGCTGATCGCCCCCTCAAATATAGCTCTCGGTGAACTCTCCACGTCTCACACATTATTCCCGCTACCTCTATAGTATGTAGTGGTCTTGGGGTAACTTCCTATTCGCACATTTTGTGCGGCTCCAAAAATTCCGCTTATCAATCAAGCTCCGACTCGGTTTTGTCCGACCATGAAAGCTGTAAGCCGCGATCGTGATCGAACGGCATGTCGGACCACATACGAGTGCGCATTCAATCAATCCATGGCTAGTCTCTATGGTTCTCTTCTTGGGGGTTTGCACATTTTTATTTTGGCCAATAACAATCCGCTTACAAATTCAGCTCCTACTTCCTCTGTCCTTATAGCAGCTGTAATGACCACCAGGCTAAGATGTCCTCAGGATGTGCTTGTTGGAATTAAATGATAATGATCAAGTTACTAAGCTATTATGTATACGGCATAAATCAGGTACTGCAGACATACGGTCAAATGATCATACGGATATACTTAGACTATTTATATTGTTATACTACTTCGATTAATGATATATACTTGAGAGTCAAGCGAGATACGTTCGCACGCTCTTACCCCCCACTTTGTGACTCTCGCTAAGACTATTCGCTAAGATAACCTAAGTCTAATAGGTTATGGGCCCCGCCTAGCTTGCTATAACTCTGATAAACACTTGTTCTACTCTGCTTTACTCTCTACTCATACTCTGTTCCTGGACTAGTATATGACTAGTCGACAAACTCGATCTCAAGGATCAGCCCCAGATATCCCACTTCCTACTACCAGTCGCCACTCTAGTGCACACCCCTCTGGTACCCAAACTCCTACTCCGCCCGTATCATCTACTTCGCAAGCACAACCACCTGATCCTCTCTTCCAAAACCCTCTTCCATTCCCACTTGATCCCATTATGTCTGATGCTGGCGAAAATGCTAGGACTGATGTCCGGGATACTGCCCCTACTCCACCATCATCTCCTCCATCTACCTCTACTTCGTCGGTCGCATTATCTATGCCCGAAAACACAAACCCCAACTACGTGATGCCGCTCAGCGACATCAACAAAGCTTTTGATTCCCTGACAGTTCTTACTGGCAGTGAGAATTGGAAGATGTGGTACTTCCACATTAATAACGCTATACGGGTGATTCGTCACCAACACTTTAAAAGTTCCGGGTTACATCCTGGTAATACTGTCAAACTAGCCTGTTTTAACGCTATTACAGGCAAGATTGATGATAAAATCATGATCCACTACATCGAAGAGTTGGATGCGATAGAGCTTATCAACAAGCTCAAGCAATGTTTCGACCCTTCATCCACAGTTCAAGAGTCTAACGAGCTGTGGAAACTCTTCAACTTACGTAAACCAGTCTGGGAGTTTGATAAGCTCCTCGACGAAGCTCAGGATCTGTGGGCTTCTATCAAGAAGAGAGACATAGATGTCTCAGATCAAGTCTTTTACTCAGCTCTAGTGGGGATTATTCCTCCACACTATCACTTTGTTCGCAGTTCTTACGAAGCAACTGTGGACGCAGCTGCAGCTACATGGGATGCCACTACTGCAGCTGAAGGGGAGAAACCCGTATACAGAGCCGTTGACCTCATTGCGCGGCTAAAGAAGGAATTCACTAACTATCGTTTGAGCAATGCTCGAACATATCCTTCGAAGAAGTCCGACAAGAAGTCCGGTAGCACTAGTCAAGGCGGCGCTCAACGATCGGACAAGTCAAAAGGGGAACGCGCTAACGCCGCAGCGCCATTCCAGAAGCCTTCTGATGTCAAAAAGGATCAGAAATGCTTCAACTGCAACAAGATGGGTCATACGACCCAGACGTGCCCAGAACCTTGGACTGAAAAGTCCAAAGAAGCTATGAAGAAGAAAGGGATTACTAAACAATCCAACAAAGGCAAGACTAAGGAGAATGCATCAGTTGCCATCTCCATGCCTACGTCTTCTTCTTCTCAAATTGCGACTACGTCAACTTCGCAATCGGACTGGGTACAGTCGATTTCTTCGGGCGACGTTGAGATGGAAGACTCAGAGACTCCGGTGAGTCATCATATTTCCCTACCTGCTTTTACCGCGATCTCTGACCAAGATCATACGCATATCATTGATTCTGGTGCTACTATACACTGTACACCGTATCTTAACTTACTTTTTAACGTTCATACTACGCCTGCCATAACTTTAACTGTTGCCAATTCAGAGCATCTAGATCTTCGATTAGCAGGCGATATGCGGGTAGAAATTAGGAAGGACAATGGTGAGTCTTCATCGATCACTCTTAAAAATGTATACTATAACTCAAAACTTCCGTTTACTTTAATCAGTATTTCACAAAAAGCGGACTATACTTTTACTTTTCATGATCATTTATGTACAATACGTAATGACAAGGACAATTTCATTGGCGTTATACACGAGAGCGCCAAACTTTACTCCATCACAACTAAAAAATTGAGTGATAACGTTGCTACTTTAAGTTTATACGAACTTCACAAACAAATTGGTCATATGAGTTATACAAATCTAAAAACATTACTAAAAACAGATAAATCTATTATTACAATCATTATTGATGATTGGACAGAAACTCAATGCGAAGACTGCATCATCAATAATATACACAGACTTTCTGTTCCGAAACAACGTACTTCAGAATTAGCAGAAAACTTCGGAGACCATTTTCATATTGATATATTTGGTCCATTACGAACTGCCTCTATTGAAGGCTACAAATACTGGTTAACCATCGTCGACGACTGTACGCGTTGGTTAATATTATCTCCACTTAAAACAAAAGACGAAGCCTATACCCAATGGGTTACATTTACTACTGAACTATTTACGCAATATGGTATCAAAGTTAAAATTCTACAATCAGACAACGATGCTGTATTTACTTCGGGTGCATTCAAAAAACTACCTGAAAGCACAAGGTACAATTGCACGTTATACAGTTCATGACACGCCTCAGCAAAACGGAGTTGCTGAAAACATACATCAACATATCATGAATGGTATTCGTGTTAATCTGCATACTGGAAAACTACCTAATCGTTTATGGTGGCATGCAGGACTTTATACTATGTACATACTTAATAGATCTCCGAAAACTGCATTAAAAATGCAAACTCCCTATTTTTAAACGTTACGGTGTTAACGCAAACTTAGACAATCTACATAGCTTTGGTACACCTTGCATTGTATATGACGAAGCAAGAACTAGTAAACTAACTCCTAAAGGAAAACGTGGAGTTTGGTTAGGCTTTGACGATCATTCAAAAAGGCCATTATGTCTACTTTGGTACTAAAGTGAATGTAGAACGCAACTTGCAATTCTTAACGTCCAAATCGCAAGTTGAAGGGGAGTTACAAAACAAAAATTTACAAAACAAAAATCAAGAACCATTAGAAACTACAGAAGAAAATACAACTGAAACTCCAACTTCTCAGGAACACGAACCTGAACCAAATGGATGTCGACGAAGACGAAACTAAACAACCTGATGGCCCAAGACGATCAAAAAGGATCCAAGAAGCCAGAGGTTTACTCTACGATGAAGTTGAACAAAACATTGCTTTCTTCTTAACAGAATTCAATGTTTACTACGCTGATAACGTTGGCGATCCAATTTCATTCAAGGATGTACTCAATCATCCACAACGTAATGCATGGTTTGATTCCATGAAAGCTGAGATAGAATCTCTAGAAAGTCTAGGAACCTGGGAATACGTCAAACCTCCTGCTGATGCAAATATCATTGGTTCCAGATTTGTCTACAAAACTAAGTACGAACTTGGCAAACAGACCAAATTGAAATCTAGACTAGTAGCACAAGGCTTTAGTCAACAAGAAGGCATTGATTACTACGCAAATGATATCTTTGCCCCTGTAGCACGCATGAGCAGTACACATTTTATACTTGCTCTTGCAGCTTCATTAGACTATGAAACTACTCAGATTGATATTAAATCTGCCTATCTTTACGGAAACGTTACTGACGAGGAAACATTATACCTTCGTCCACCTCCGGGTAATTTACTACCTAATTTACCTGAAGGCTACGTACTTAAAACTCAGAAAGATTCTATATGGATTGAAACAAGCTGGTCGTCGATGGTATGAAAAAATTATGCAATATTCTCATAAAGTTACTAGGACTTAAGAAGTCTACTTACGATAATGCGGTATTCTACCGATATCATGAGAATAAACTCATTTTAATACTATCTTGTCACGTCGATGACATTACTTTATGTACTATCAACAAAGCTACTGCACAAGCTTTTGTTACTGCACTTAGTGGATACGTCCAAGTCACTGACGGTGGAGAAAATCCACTGGATTCTCGGTATGGAAATTCAACAAGATAGGAATAATCATACTATTAAACTCCGTCAGAAACATTACATTGAGAATATTCTCAAACGATACAATTTTGACCAATTACATACACGCCGTACACCTATGCTACCCGGGCAAAATCTTAGCCCTAGACCTGGGAGCGAACCGCAACGGGACGCCGCTGCTATTAAACACTATATGTCACTAGTCAGTGGTTTATGATATGTCGCTGACTGTACTAGGCCAGACATTGCATATTGGACTGGTCAACTAGCAAGATACCTTAATGATCCAGGTGAAGAGCATTACGCTGCAGCTAAACAATGCTATCTTTATCTAAAAGGAACTTGCGATTACTGGCTCAACCTAGGGAGCCCTACTATTACTTCTACTTATGGATTTGCCGACTCTGATGGTATGTCCACGTATGGCAATAAACCAATGATGGGCTATGCATTCAAATTTGCTGAATCGCTTATTTCTTGGTCAAGTAAGCGAGGCACACTGGTAACTTTATCAGTTACTGAGGCTGAACTTTGCGCACTCGCACATGCCTCACAAGAAGCTATTTATTTGAAAGTTTTATAGAAGAAATTCTAAATGCCGAACAGGAGCCAGTACTTATCAACTCAGATAGTGCATCTACTTTGGCAATTATACGTGCTCCTGAAGAACAACATACTCAGAGAACTAAGCATTTCAATATCCGTAAAAACTTCCTTACTGATCGGATACATCAACGATACATACGAGTTAAACATGTGTCAACTAATGATCAACTTGCGGATATACTTACGAAAGCTCTCTCCGCTGATAAGATCAAGCGTTTCTCCCGATTACTAGGGATATCCGCTTGAAGGGGAGTGTTGGAATTAATGATACGATCAATTACTAAGCTACTATGCATACGGCATCAATCAGGTACTGCGGACATACGGTCAAATGATCATACGGATATACTTAGACTATTTATATTGTTTATACTTCGATAATGATATATACTTGAGAGTCAAGCGAGATACGTTCGCACGCTCTTACCCACTTTGTGACTCTCGCTAAGACTATCGCTAAGATAACCTAAGTCTAATAGTGCTTTCCACGAGGCTGACTCTAAACTGTGACATTAATTCTTGCTAACATACCTCTTTGTTCCGTGCGCATCCCATTGTTAACCTTATTGCAAGCTGTGTCCAACGTAGAGTCGCCATCTGTATGCTGCATGGTTTTTCGTGTTAGTGTTAGGACCAAGTTAGGACCATGAGCAGTCCGGATCAGGCCACCAGTTTTTCAAGCTACTAGTCAAGCTACTAGTCAAGCTACTGTCAAGCTACTGTCAAGCTACCATCAAGCTACCATTAGCAATTTCTATGGATAGTTAACTTTAATATACAATTCATTTGAGTATATTTTGTGCGTGTTTCTAGTACAAAGGTCAAACATTGTTTATGGTATTTTTGCTGGTAGGAGCGTCTGACCATGTGCATCATCCAATACAGTAAGTGATACAAAGCTGTTCACACGCCTGTAGACCTTCAGGACTGTGGCTGAACGCTTGAAAAACTGATATAGCGAACTAGGAATGATGATTGCATTCCGAACGTCTTCACACAAATCCCAGTCATGCATCTACGACACTTTCCACCCTTGTCTCTCTTACATTGTTGGTAGGCAGTACTTTAATATCATCGTCTGCTAAACTTATGTATGCATAGATTACAAACCTTGCCTGAACAAACTAGGGAACCTCAGAATGCTGGTAAGTTACAGCTGAATTGTCAAGCCTTATAGATTGATTCAATATCATTTTCACTGAGGCAAAACTCAGACAGCGACTCGCTAGCTTCTTGATCCTCAACGAAAAAGCCACCTAATACTAGCCCCGAAATTCAGAGAGCTCCTTCCTCAGTTCTACCAGCACTCACTTTCCAGTGTCTTTCTGGAATCATCCCCCAAGCCTTACGCTAACTATATGAATCCACCACAGAGGATATTTACGTGTAGTTTATGATACTTTGAGTATGTTTTGTGTAGTTCTAGCTTATAGTTGGATGATTTTTCAATGAAAGTAGTTTTGGTGCTCAGCCTACTCTGGCATGTTGCAATTTCAATAATAGTAAGTGACATGTCAATTTTCACACGGCTGCAAACCTTCAGGATTGTGCTGCGAACACTTGAACACTGGAAAGTACTTCTTTCATCAACAAAAATACTATTTCATGGTAATAGTATGAGCTAACTGAGTAGATATTATATACATACTTAGAGAACTCAAGCTACAGTCAAGCTACAGTCAAGCTACAATCAAGCTATACTCAAGCTACACTCAAGCTTCTCAAGCTACAGTCAAGCTACAGTCAAGCTACACTCAAGCTATACTCAAGCTACACTCAGCTACAGTCAAGCTATCTTAAGGTACCTCAAGCTACTCTCAAGCTTCCTC
>JAACJM010000342.1:0-74565 GCA_013368315.1 Tetrapyrgos nigripes
TCGAACTCGCTATCTTTAACTAATAACTAACGTTCTTTCACAGAAACTCGGACAAAATTAACTCAAGCAGGCGTGAACACCGTAGTCAATTGGCAAAAGCTCAGGCTCTGGAAGAGTAGGTGTTTCTGGACATCACTCGAATGATTCTGTACTAAGTCGTCTATGTACAGAACTGAAATGCGGCTCAAACACCGAGAAAACTTTTTGGGAGAGCGGAACAAATTCAAGAGAAGGTGTGTTCCAGTATTATTTTCAAGGTTATTGGTAGCCTCAGATCGTTTTATAAGTCTCGAAGACATCCAGAAACGATTCAATCAGCAGGTTCAAATATGCTCCTCTTCAATACTTAGAGGACATTTGCGTGAGGAGTCGAGAATGGTCATTGTCTATGCAATCAAACTCTGCTTCTGTTTTGTCCAGCCTTAGCGCTTTCACCTGCGTTTCGACACGCTCCTTAATGATGCAAACTCTTGTGCCCAACGGCTTGCAGTAGACAAATATGGGGAAGGAGCGAAGGTAAAAAGGCGCATTCAGCATTTCATATCCTGTATGGAGGACATAGCCATTGCAGGTGTCGAGGGAACCTTGTGTAGTCTCTATTCACGTCATCACCTCATGTATCAGCAAGAGCTGACAGTAGCGATTCTGAATTAAGATGATCACGTATTGTTCTGAATCTAGTAACCGATAGGAGATTTCTTAGTGGATATTCGTCGTTCTCTTAGCGCAGCTGTAGACCACATGGTGTAGTGTGACACGAGGAGTGTATCTATGTCTATCTCTCTCTCACTACGGTAGGTGAGAGCGGCACAGTTCAATTTCGTTTCAAAATTTCCACCACAGATTCTTAGCGCTGCTGACGCAGCATCCCTGACTCCGCTCATTTACTATAACATTATTAGGTTTGTTTGAAGTTGGCAAGGTCATTTGGGGTATATACGTATGCATAAGTGAATTTATTTCGAGGAAATAGGCATTGCTGATTCAGCCTTATCTTATCTGGGTTCCAAAACCCTCAGCAACAATTTTGTGGTGCTGAGGGTTTTGGAACCCAGATAAGATAACACTCTATATTCACCGTTCGCCAACAGTTTCACTGGAAACTTTGGAAATTCCTAACGAAATTGAACCGTGCCGCTCTCGCCTACCGTACTCTCACACAGGTAATCAAGTCACCTAGTGAGCTACTCCACTCGTGGGTCTTTGACATCTGCGAGGGACCTTGTGGGGTCTTTTACTTGCAATTTTTTTCAACATCTCATATGTATATTCGAGCCCGGTGGTATATAGGTATACAGTTAGTTGTAGATACTGCCTGTGGTCAATGTATCTAACAATTTTTCATCTGAAACTGGAAACTGTATAGAGAGATCTTTCTTGCAGATATTCATCGTTCCCTTAGCTCAGCGGTTAGAGTGCATGTTAAATTAACACAAGGGCAGGTGTCCAAACCACCTAGGGAGCTAGTCCCCTCGTGAGTCCAGATGTCAATTGGCCATCGACATCTGCAACTACACGAGGGACTTTTTCCATGTTATTTTTTTTTCCATTTTCTTGTGTGTGCAATTTTTGTCGGGAGCTAGCCTGTATATTCAGGACAGTATTCGTACATGTAGTCTTAGCTATGCAGTATAAGTATAAGAGTAAATACATATTTGGGTAACAAGTGGGTGGCGTAGCACCCACCCAAGTGCAAAGGAATCAATGTGACACATGTGGTCACATCTGCGTGACTAGAAAACGCGTCTTCTTGTTAACTCAGACTGGCGTTCTCTGCTCATTCTCGTTTTGAAAATGCCACGCAGAAAATCTGTGCAGAAGAAGAAAACGGGTCGTACGCCCTGGCACTGTGATGGTCCCATGCTCGAATACCTAAGGGAGAATGTCGAGGAATTTGACCAGTCTCAGAAGGCCAAGGGGACCAAAGTCACGATGTTCTACAACACCACGACGCTGTATTTTATGGACAAGTTTCCAGAGTCACTAGGTATAGTCTATTTCTATCTAGTTGTTGTGTGCTACCTGGTTAACTATAGGATTCAGACATCGAAGATGATGACGATGACAAGGACAAGGACGATCAGCACACCAACGACATGGACAGTAGGGAGTTGGAAAGACCTGGAGGAGAGGGTGAGACATCTTCTCGCATGGGTGAAGGTACTGGCGTACATTCAGGTAGGGTCTCGCCTGGTCATACTACATCCACCCCTGGTCCAGAATCAGGCAGTGGTGCTGCATCTCCAAGCCTTCCAGAGGTCCCAGAGCACCAGAATGGTCCCTCCCCGCTTCCTGCAGTGCCAGGACCTGATGGCAATGCTCCCAATGCTCCCAATGGTCCAGCAAGTGGCAATGTCTCAGATGCTCCTACTCCAGCCACGCAGGAGCAGTCGAAGGCGATTCCGAGCCATCCAGTGGTGTTACGAAGGCAGTAGACCAGAAGGAATTTATGTGGGTGTTGAAGGAGAAGTTCAAGGGGCTCTCGGACAAGGAGTTTGAGGTGAAGCGCAGCAAGGTCTTCAAATTGCGGGAGGTACGTTATGCTTCAGCTTCAATGATGATTCAGCACTCATGACAAAATTTGATAGCGTGTTTCAGAATGGTTCAGAAAAAACAAACAGTCCTTCGATCAAGGCAACAGATCGCTAATCAAGCAAGTCTTCGAATCAAGGAAGAAGTCTTGTAAGCCAGTGAAGAAGCCTATCGTTGCTATGTTTCAAGACCTCTATTACGACCAGTACATCAAGAAGGATGCAGAGAAGGACCTTGAGGATGCTGAAAAGGCATATGACGATTGGGAGAAAGGTGGGCGTGAGGGGGAAGAGATGAAGAAGCCCACTGGTGTTGCCGTTAGAGCCAATGCAGCCAAGCGGATTCTAGACGCCCAGACTCCGGAATTCAAGGAGGAGATCCAGAGAGCGGTGGACAAATTATATGAGAAGGAATTGAAAGATTGGGAGAGAGCCAAGTGGATGAAGCGAAAACAGAGAAGACGGTGGAGGATTGGCAAAGGTAAATATATTTCCGTCTGCCGCTGTCACCATTTATATCTGACGACCTTCAATTCAGAGCGTTACAAAGATGGGGTCCAGAGGTAGCAAAGTTTGGCCGTGCTGTTGCTGAAGATACGGGAATGGTTTTGGCATGTGCTCTTGTGGGTCCAAATGGGCAGAAGGGCAGTCAGATTGATACATTCTGGTTTGTCTACTAATTTGTCCAAGTTTTCAGCGTGGTTTCTGATCAACTTGGATTGCTGTGGCCCCAGGCAGATCCTCCAGGGTATGATGCAACCAAGCAAAGCCTACTGAAGTTTGGGAGGAAGGTGTTTAGTATGTTCTTTCTTTATACTTTTTGTCTAATTTAATTATTGACTGATTTCAACTACTTTGGTCTTTGTAGATGCGGAGGCAAGAGCAGCCAGAGTGATCGGCAATGCACCTGTCATTGCTCCAGCAGGCTTTGACGAAGGACAACAATCCTCATCTCCTACTACCTCGGCAAAAACCACAAATCAACAATGTAGCAAACGTTCTCGTGCAGGACCTGGTCGCGATTCCGTCGGCACGAACAACGAAACCTCATCAATTACAGTTCTGAGACCAAGGCCTACACCTACAGTGCGTCACTTGTCAACAACAACTCCCTCGACTTCAGGAATTGAACCCTCAGATCCCTCTGCCAAGACCTCCACTGCCAACGCCAATTCCACCTCTACCGATCCCTCCTCTGCCGACATCTCCACTACCTCTGCCTCTACCAATCCCTCCTCCCTCGACGTCTCCACTTCCTCTACCTCTACTGATCCCTCCCTCAACGTCTCCACTACCTCTACCCCTGCTGATCCCTCCTCTCTCAACATCTCCACTACCAGCTCTACCTCTACCAGTTCCGCCCCTATTGATCCCTCCTCTATTGGGGAGGCGTAACAGTATGAATATTACAATAAGTATGGGGCATGGCCAGGGTACATGTTCCTATATCTGTGGGGTCCAGTCCACATGCACTTTTGGGTGCAGTATAGTAATATCACTGGGGTTATTAAGGACCATCCACCTTTTGGCCTCACTAGGCAGAGGTAGGACACTGGCACCACTTGGCAGGATTCGTGAAACCTGGTCGTTACCAAAAGAGTCACAGCAAGGCTACGATCTGCATATTTTTCCTGTCACGCTAACAAAAGGGTTAGTGACTTCACCTCTTATTTACACTTGGTATTTTCTTGTCACACTAACAAAGGGGTTAGTGACAGACTTCGCCTCTTAAATACACTTTGTCATCACCCCACCGTGCAGCGTTACTTGGGACCGTTTCTACACTCGTCTCTCCCTCTACGCAGCCATCAGTAGTAACAATAAAGGTTCCCTCAGCATGCAAAGGTAATCAGATTCTATTTATTCTGTTGTCTTGCATAGTTCACCTACATCTATTCACAGAGAGTCTTTCCCCATCCAAGTCCGCGCTCACCGAGTACCATGCTCACACACACCCATCATGCGGGGCGAAACACATGTAGAAGGTGTAGAGGACTGGTATAATGCTTTGGGAGGAAGGAAGGATATTGTCCTGCACTATGACTTCGCATGTCCGCAAAAGAAGAACTCGCTATTGTCATCTAAGTTGTAATCTATTTCTGTCGTTGCATGAAAAACAAACAAAAATTGTTCATTTCCGTAACATTACTTGAGACATAAGAGACATAAGATGTATGTAAGTGATTGACAGTACATAAAACAAGGTATAGGTATGAAGACGGGCAAAACAGGAGGGGACTCAAGACCGTTTGGACTTCTTATGACTCTTGCACACCTTCTTGGGCGCCTCTTTCTCTGCTTCCTTTTCTGCCGTCCTTCACCTAGTCATCCTGACAGATGGCTCCTCACCCTGATCCTCACCTTGATCCAGAAGGGGTAATTTACGCTTACGTGGCGCGTGAATTCCCCTTTGGATCACCCAGCCCAAAGTCACCTCTACCTCCTCTACAAGCACCATCCAGCTGGCCAGATACGTTAATTGGGTATCTGTCTGCATGGTTTTGGGACTGTCTCCTATCAAGAAGCCCAAGACCCAGACCAAGCAGCAAATGAGCCGCCAGATGCCATTCTTCCCAGACACTGAGTCAAGCGGTGCCCCAATCCTCCGAATCCGACTCCTGCACCGGCAAGATATCCATCCACCAGGCCCGAAGCTCGCTCAGCATCTTCTCCGCAATTGAGATGTCATCAGTACAGTTCATCATTGCCAGCTGGCCAGCCTTCACCCACAGCTTCACCAACTTCAACTCCTTCTTTGACTCCACAGTACCGTTCACCTCCATATAATGAAACTCGCCCTCATACTCGATGAATGTTTCCATCAGTGTCTCCAGATTCTCCTTCCACGGTTCCCCACTCTACACATTGAAAACCTCATGCCATTCTGTAAGGTACAAGCGCAGCTGCAGCCAGAAGCGATCACGGTCTGGGTGTGTCCAAACTGTGGGTGCCTTATCGTCTTCCACATGCCCCATATCTTCCTCATGACTTTCTGGACCGACTGTCGGATTAGACAATTCCTTGGCATGAGAAGTAGAGTGCCCAATAGAGGAGGGATCAATAGGGGCGGAACTGGTAGAGGTAGAGCTGGTAGTGGAGATGTTGAGAGAGGAGGGATCAGCAGGGGTAGAGGTAGTGGAGACGTTGAGGGAGGGATCAGTAGAGGTAGAGGAAGTGGAGACGTCGAGGGAGGAGGGATTGGTAGAGGCAGAGGTAGTGGAGATGTCGGCAGAGGAGGGATCGGTAGAGGTGGAATTGGCGTTGGCAGTGGAGGTCGGTGTTGTAGAACATCGTGACTTTGGTCCCCTTGGCCTTCTGAGACTGGTCAAATTCCTCGACATTCTCCCTTAGGTATTCGAGCATGGGACCATCACAGTGCCAGGGCGTACGACCCGTTTTCTTCTTCTGCACAGATTTTCTGCGTGGCATTTTCAAAACGAGAATGAGCAGAGAACGCCAGTCTGAGTTAACAAGAAGACGCGTTTTCTAGTCACGCAGATGTGACCACATGTGTCACATTGATTCCTTTGCACTTGGGTGGGTGCTACGCCACCCACTTGTTACCCAAATATGTATTTACTCTTATACTTATACTGCATAGCTAAGACTACATGTACGAATACTGTCCTGAATATACAGGCTAGCTCCCGACAAAAATTGCACACACAAGAAAATGGAAAAAAAATAACATGGAAAAAGTCCCTCGTGTAGTTGCAGATGTCGATGGCCAATTGACATCTGGACTCACGAGGGGACTAGCTCCCTAGGTGGTTTGGACACCTGCCCTTGTGTTAATTTAACATGCACTCTACCGCTGAGCTAAGGGAACGATGAATATCTGCAAGAAAGATCTCTCTATACAGTTTCCAGTTTCAGATGAAAAATTGTTAGATACATTGACCACAGGCAGTATCTACAACTAACTGTATACCTATATACCACCGGGCTCGAATATACATATGAGATGTTGAAAAAATTGCAAGTAAAAGACCCCACAAGGTCCCTCGCAGATGTCAAAGACCCACGAGTGGAGTAGCTCACTAGGTGACTTGATTACCTGTGTGAGAGTACGGTAGGCGAGAGCGGCACGGTTCAATTTCGTTAGGAATTTCCAAAGTTTCCAGTGAAACTGTTGGCGAACGGTGAATATAGAGTGTTATCTTATCTGGGTTCCAAAACCCTCAGCACCACAAAATTGTTGCTGAGGGTTTTGGAACCCAGATAAGATAAGGCTGAATCAGCAATGCCTATTTCCTCGAAATAAATTCACTTATGCATACGTATATACCCAAATGACCTTGCCAACTTCAAACAAACCTAATAATGTTATAGTAAATGAGCGGAGTCAGGGATGCTGCGTCAGCAGCGCTAAGAATCTGTGGTGGAAATTTTGAAACGAAATTGAACTGTGCCGCTCTCACCTACCGTAGTGAGAGAGAGATAGACATAGATACACTCCTCGTGTCACACTACACCATGTGGTCTACAGCTGCGCTAAGAGAACGACGAATATCCACTAAGAAATCTCCTATCGGTTACTAGATTCAGAACAATACGTGATCATCTTAATTCAGAATCGCTACTGTCAGCTCTTGCTGATACATGAGGTGATGACGTGAATAGAGACTACACAAGGTTCCCTCGACACCTGCAATGGCTATGTCCTCCATACAGGATATGAAATGCTGAATGCGCCTTTTTACCTTCGCTCCTTCCCCATATTTGTCTACTGCAAGCCGTTGGGCACAAGAGTTTGCATCATTAAGGAGCGTGTCGAACGCAGGTGAAAGCGCTAAGGCTGGACAAACAGAAGCAGAGTTTGATTGCATAGACAATGACCATTCTCGACTCCTCACGCAAATGTCCTCTAAGTATTGAAGAGGAGCATATTTGACCTGCTGATTGAATCGTTTCTGGATGTCTTCGAGACTTATAAACGATCTGAGGCTACCAATAACCTTGAAAATAATACTGGAACACACCTTCTCTTGAATTTGTTCCGCTCTCCCAAAAAGTTTTCTCGGTGTTTGAGCCGCATTTCAGTTCTGTACATAGACGACTTAGTACAGAATCATTCGAGTGATGTCCAGAAACACCTACTCTTCCAGAGCCTGAGCTTTTGCCAATTGACTACGGTGTTCACGCCTGCTTGAGTTAATTTTGTCCGAGTTTCTGTGAAAGAACGTTAGTTATTAGTTAAAGATAGCGAGTTCGAGCCAAAAATACACCAACCTGTAATAGTACGCCATACTTTTGGCATTTGCAGCCTGGCGGCGTTGCTCAAGAGTCTTGTATTTTTTGAGTCGAGGCATGTCATGAAAGAGGAGAAGGGTCACACCAATATTGTGTAATGACGCTTTGAGAATTTGGGACAGTCTTACTTTTTCAACTTCTTCACTTTGCCTCTAATATCTGCTCTAAATTCTGCTATACCTTTGTTGAAACTGTCTTGTATGTACCTGTGATATAAAGGTTGGATATGTCCTCTCAGACTCCTCTCAGACCTTCAATGAATGATGCTTGCACCTTCCCGCAATATCCGGTGGCTGTGTCCGGACTTTTTTGTTCTCAGTGTCCATCATCAATTCGTGATGCCTCATCCTGCGTTGGCCTCTGCTCCCAATGGTGTTCCGATCCACTTTCAATGGGCTCGAGTCATATTTCTTCAGCCTGACGAAGGTAAGTTTTCTTACATCACTCACATAAATCTTACTCACTGATGAAATAGTCATCATTATTGCTAACAGAGCAGGGGGCAATCCCACTGTCGTTTCATCTACAGTTTTTCAGGTTCCTGGAAATCCAGAAGAAGGCTATGCATACGTAGCTGTTCAAAGACCTGGAGAATCTTCACTGTCCCTCGTACAGACTCCTCCAAGAAGTCCTACAATTTCCCCCCCTTTATTGCCCACAGTCTCCTCAACGACATCACTTGAAGCCGCTGACAGCATTACATCAGAGGCTACAGGTGTTATTGGTGTACATGAGTATATTTTTCCATATTTCTAATGTGATTTCTTCGGGTCGGACTAATTACTTGGCTGCAGGACACTCGGTTCTGAATCAGAACCTGCCAATGATTCCTCGCACCACTTGGTTGAAGTTCCCACCCTCCTCCCTCATATGCAGCAACATCATATCCCCTTCCAGCACCTCCACTCCGAGTCCATCCGATGCCGTCCAGAAGAGTTCGAGTGTACTGCGCCTTTGGAGAGCCTCCACATCCTTTGCAGATGGCTGCCTATTGGCCTCACGAGTTGTACGTAGGCTGCGATTTGGTTACGGATGGATCCAAGATTGGAATGTTTAGGACATGGTGAGTTATTATTTCATATTTTAATGAATGACTTATGTATACCGTGATTGAAAGGAATGTAGCCCGGGTATTTGTCGACAAGGTCTCTTCAGCAAAGCACAAGTACTACTCGAATGCTGGCCAGGCCCTGAAGGAGTATTCCTTCAGCTACAATCGTGTTGCACCTTGGTTCCCCTGTCACAAAGAGACGGGCGCCTAGATAGCGATAACGAGGAGCGAGAGGCTCGACTCGACTAACAAGCAACAGTAAGAACTAGAACTGGTCCCAACAACGAAGAATGTATTAAATCCCTAACAAGCAACAGTAAGAACTAGAACTACAGTGCTCGTTAGTAAAGGTGAAAGAGATTGTAACAAAGGGGAATACACACCTGGTCCCAACGATGAAGAGGTCAAGATGGGAAACCAGGTGTCAGGCTACAGGTTATATATGTAAAGGGAAAGCTGTGGAGTAAAGCTGTAAAGGAAGCTGTATGAGCGGCTATACAATAAGCTGTATCGGAGAAATGAAAGGTCCGGTGCATAGCATGTGGAACGTGAGTCATAAGGTGTAAAGGTCCCAGGAGTGGTATGGAGATCCGAGGATGCGGAGATAAAAGGAAATAAATAGTACCAAATATAGACTTCATGACATTACCCCCCTCCTAAACTTCATCGTCCTCGATGAATACTTTTGGAAGCCACTCGTTCCACTGTTTCTTCCATTGTTCGTGGATTAGGCTGTCCAGCCCCCGTCGCCCCAGCCAGTAGTCGGGCAAGTTGGGTCGCGGGTCCAGGGACCACCATCTAGTGACATCGGCTGTAGCCCCCCAACCCGATCCATCCCCCCACCCCGGTGCATTCCATCCATCATCGTCATCTTCAACTTCTTGAACGATGTGCGCCCCCCATACTGTGCTGGTCCCCCATCCAAGGTTCCCTCTATGCTCTGCTCGGAGGGACGTTTGATGAGTGACGCATCTGGCTCCATGCCCTACCCCTAATATACACCGGCTGTTTGTATCACCTCTCTCCATGTGCAGCGTTTGCAACCGTTGTGCGGCCCTTGGTGATTTTTGGGCAGTCGGCATTGCCGGCCTGAGCGTTGTGCGTATGTGCATCGTCCTCCGTTGGTTGGCTGGACGAATGACGAGTTCTGTACAGTGGGGGTGGTGGTGGTAGCAGACATAGTGATGGGTGGGTACGAGTAATTGTTGGTTGGTTTGATAGGATGTGGTTGAAGTCTGTTTGTTTTTGTTCTGGGTTGGCTTGTTTTTATAGGCGTAGTTATTGATGACGTATTGTTCAGGTGAGCAGGCACTTCGCCGTCTGTAAGCGGCCGCTGACAGTGAATGTCGTTGACCACTAAATCCTCGTTGCCTTGGGGCTTTTTGTGAAATGCAGTGATTTTCCGTTTTGCATTTTTGAGGTTCAGAGCTGGCTCCCATGAGTTGTGGCCATCGTCATACCCTTTCCACTTGACAAGGTATTCCATTCGCCTCCATCGTACTCTGCTATCCAGGCGAGTGTCTACTTCATATTCAAGGTACACCGGTTCTGGTTCCTCAGGTAGGAGTCCGTTCACCATGTTACCATTGTAGGGGTACAGTTTGTCAACATGGAATACCGGATGTAGGCGACTCAGGGATTTGGGAAGGTCTAACCAATAGTCCAAGTCGCCAATCTTCTCTAGAATTGTGTATGGTCCTAGCTGTCAGTCTCCCAACTTGTCGCTCGAAAGCTTCAAGTTGATGTCTTCCGCACTCAGCCAGACGTAGTCTCCAACTTTGAACTGATGCCCTTTCCGCTTCCCTCTCTCGTATCCCTCTTTCATACGCTGTTTAGCCAGATGTAGTGCTGCCCCTGCGCCTCTCCGAACTTCTCTGAGAATCTTTAGGCGGTCTTCTACATCTGGAATGCCTGTGCGTCAGCTGACTGGTATGTTGAACAGGGGGAGGTAGCCATAGGTTACCTCGAAAGGGGCCATGTTGTGTGCGGAATGTGTATGGGAGTTCAGGACGAATTCTGCCATAGGAAGGTGTTCTACCCAGTCATCCTGTCTGTAGTTGGTGTAGAGACGTAGGTACTTCTCGACTTCCTGGTTGGCTTGTTCCGTCTGTCTGTTCGTCTGAGGCCTGTATCCTGAGGAGAGGCTCGACTTGATTCCGAGTCGGTCCAAGAGAGAGTGCATGGCTTGGGCGGCGAACTGTGGGCCACGGTCCGACATGAAATGGAGTGGAAGACCGTGCAGGCGAAAGATCTCTCGGTAGTATAGGTCGGCGACTTCAGCGGCGGTGATATTAGACGTGCAGGGAAGGGTGTGGACTTGCTTTCCGTAGAGATCTGTACAGACCAGAATTGCGTCGTAACCTTGTGAAGGCGGTAGCTGTGTGATGAGGTCCACTCCGACTTCTTCCCAGAGTCCAAGCGGAACGTCCAACGGCTGGATTATGGCTCGTGGGTGACGCTGTAGCTTTTTCCTGGCGCATTGATCGCATCCCCCCACATACTTCTCTACGAAGGAGCGAACGGTGGACCACCAGAAGTGTGAGGTTACCAAGTCCAGTGTCCCGTGTAGCCCCGGATGTCCTGCTGACGGCTCGTCGTGACACTGTTCCACTATTGCTTTCCATAGTTCCTCATCTGGAGGAACGTAGACTCGACCTTTGTGATACACCAGTCCATTATCTTCTTCCCACTCGGGTAAGCCGTTTGCCAATCATTGCAACCCATCCTTCTTCAGCTGTTCTAGTCCTTTCAACACTTCCACTTCTCTTCCCAGCGCTTGCCGAATCCGTCCCTCCAAGGGGTTGACCAACGTAGTGGCCGCTAGCCTTACGAAGTATTCTGGCCTGAGTACCGTAGTCTCCAAGTTGTCTTCTCGGTCCGTCACCTGGTGAGGGTGTAGGCGAGAGAGAGCGTCTGCTTGCGTGTTCGCTTTGCCGGGACGGTGTAACAGTTTGAAGTCAAAGCGAGATAGCCACAGGGCCCATCTCGCTTGTCGTCAGCTCAGGTCCTGTGCAGTTCTCCAGAATTCTAGATTGGAGTGGTCAGTGATGATTTCAAACGGCTGTGGTAGTCCTTCCAGGAAGCTTCGCCAGTCCTTCAGCGCTTCGATGATAGCCAACATCTCTCAGTCGTAGATCTCATAGTTTCGTTCCGCCAGCTGCATAGATGCTGAACGGAACACTACCGGGTGCCAAAGACTGTCTTCAAGCATCTGCATCAGGGCTCCGCCCATTGCAAAGCCTGATGCGTCTACTTCAACACGGGTGGGGCGGTCCGGTGACCAGAGTGTAAGGATAGGAGCGGATGTGAAGGCTGTTCAGAGAGAGTCGAAGGCTTCCTGTTGGTGAGTTCCCCAGTCAAACGAGATGTCCTTGCGTGTAAGGTCGTTCAGAGGACGAGCCGTTTCAGCGAAATGCTTGATGAATTGTCGGTAGAAGTTCGCGAAGCCCAAGAAGGCTCGAACATCTCAGACGTTATGGGGAATCAGCCAGTGATGTACTGCTTCTACCTTTACTGGGTCCATACTGACTTGTCCTTCTCGGATAATCAGACCAAGATACTCTATCTCTTCTCGTTCAAACTCGCACTTCTCTGGCCTTAGATGCAAATTGTGCTTCTTTAGCCTTGCCAGTACTTCTCGAACCACCTTTCGGTGTTCGTCCAGGTCTCCACTGAAGATCAGGATATCGTCCAAGTAAACAGCTACTTTTCCTGCAGCAATCAAATCCGAGAAGATGGAGTTCATGAGGCTCTGGAAGGTTGCCGGGGAGTTCGTTAACCCAAAGAACATAACAGTTGGCTCAAAGAGCCCTCGGTTCGTCGCAAATGCTGCCTTCCATTCGTCTCCCTTCTTGATCTGAACATTGTTATATCCCCAACATACGTCAAACTTGGTGAAGTACTTGGCTCCTTGCAATCGGCTGACTATGTCTGCGACAAGAGGCAGAGGGTAATGGTTCTTCACGGTGTACTCGTTTAGTCGTCGGTAGTCCTGGATGAATCGGAGTTTTCCGTCTTTCTTCTTGATGAAGAAGACTGGAGAGGATAGGGGAGATTTGGATGGTCGGATGTAGTCTTTGTGGATGTTCTCTTCAAGGAAACAGTCAAGCTCCGGCTGTTCGTTGATAGACATCGGGTAGATTTTGGTGCATAGCGTGGCAGGCGCTCCAGGTACCAGGTCAATAGCATGATCCCAGGGTTTGTATGCGGGAAGATGTTCCGATTCGGTTTCAGAGAAAACTTGAGCGTAATCTCTGTATTGAGGGGGTACTATCTCCTCAAAAGACTGTTTCGGTTTCGCTCGATTTGCCTCCTCTGCTAACTGCTGCGAATAGGTGAATCCCGCCGCACACCAGACTTCCTCTCCGGTGTCGGCAATGATCCCTGCTTTCTTCCAGGAACGCCTGAGGCGTCGGTTAGCTCGAATGCAATAGACAGGGGGTTCCTCCTTTGCCTCTTGTTCCCTTACTGGGTCTGGGGTTTGGTCTGTGGGGACATGTGTTTCCTGTGGGTTCGACTGGCTTAGTTCCGAATCTATGCTTTCAAGGATGATGTTTCCTTTTGGAGCGGATCCAAGACTAGAGGCAACAAACTGATCCTGGTTGGGAATCTCTTCTACCGATGGAGGTTGTGCTCTAGGGATCTGTAGCTGGCCGCTTGTCCAATCAATCTGTGGATTTACTTTACGAAGCCAAGGAAGACCCAAAATGACATCTTCTCCACCTAAGTCCGTGACCAGAAAATCTAACCATGCCTCTGTTCCATCTACTGTCATCGCTAACCAACAGAATTGGTCTATGCACCCTGCTCGGTTAAGGGTGCCATCGATGTTGTATACATCTAGGGGTCTGTGCAGGGAGTGGGTTTGGATTCGATGTTGCTTTACAAACGACTGTCCTAGGAACAGGCCTGTGGCTCCACTGTCAACCATTGCTACTACCATTGTTTCGTTCTGTCTTCCTTTGAGTTTCACACGGATACGGAAGTGAGAAGCATCAGATTCTATTTCGGAGATATTGGATATGGTACATGAGGGAATAGAATTGTAAAAAGAACAGGGAAATATGTGGGTAATCTGGGGTGTTCGCGTCATAGCGGGAACGGACACCCGTTTTAAAAACCCGGTTGGGTAGCGAGGTTTCATAGTAACGCGGTTTGGTCAGCAATGGATTTTTGTAAAGCACTGAGGACTGAGGCAGCTTCAGCAGAAGACGAGGCAGCGACCGTAGCAGCAGGGACAGGGGTAGGAGAAGGTGGATCGTCAGAGAAGAGACTGAAGGTGTCGCTAGCAGTAGCGGCCACACGTTGCCGGTTCTGGCCTCCTCCTCTAGGTCGTCCCATGTATCGGTCTTGACAGACCGAACCACAGTGACCTATTCTCTCACAGTAGTCGCATTTATCACGCCCATGATTTCCGTCTCGTTTCAGGTGGTCCCTGGATCCGCAGCCATAGCAGCGTCCTTGCATCGCCTTCTGATAATCGGCGAAACTACGGCCGTTGCCTTGAGGACGCTCAGTGCAAGAGGCGTCAACATCCATGGCGTTAGGGTCTCGTGTAGAAGAGAACCTGGAGAGGGAGGTGGCAGGGCTGGTGATCGGTTTGCCTAGGATTTGTGCTAGAGTCTGTTCAACGTGGAGCGTTCTATTGATCAACTCATCCAAGTCTTTAGGAGCCTTTTCCTGACCTAGCTCCACATTTGCCAATGGGAGCAGTAGGTCCTTGTGAAGGCACTTCCTGAACTTGTACTGGAGGTCCTTGTCTGAGAACCCGGTCTTCTCCACCCACTGTTTGAAAACCTGAGAGAACTCCGAAACCGTTTTATCTCCCTGTTTTAGCACCTCAAGCTTGTTCTGAGCCAGTTGCTGCTCGTTTGCTACTCCAAACCAAACCCTCAATGCGTGGGTGAAATTGTCCCAGTTCCCTTCCCAGGGGAAGACAGCTCCGGCTTCTTCTGCTCGAACCCGGCTAATGTGATGGGTGTATTCTGCGGCCCATTCTGCAGCAGATCCTTCCATCATGAGGAGTGCCTCCGCAATACATTTCTGCAGGTCGAGTTTTCCACTATCGAGTTTGAGCCGTTTCTGTTCTCCGGCCCAGAGAATGAAGAGAGATAGAAAGGAGTCGAGTTTAGCGGGTTTGCCTTTGAACGGGGCGGGTTTAGGAGTTTTATTGGAGGATTCGTGGACGGGTCGGTTGACTAGGCTGGTGATCGCCTGTTGTAGCTGATTTTGGTTGTTAACCAAGACTTGGAGAAGGTCATGTCGATATCGGTAATTGGGGAATGAATGGGACTGAGCGGCGCTGATGCAAGCAGGGACGAGGTGGGTACAAGGGTGGGACTGGGATGAGCTGTTGGTATGGCTGAAGATAGACCAGGGGATGCAGGGGGCAGAGGGCTAGAGTTGGCAGTGAAGATTGGACGGAAGGTGCGGCGAGTGGGGATAACGAGATGGCTATCTCCTGATTCGTCTTCGAAGAGCGCGAGACTAGGAACCGGGTTGTTATAGGCGTGTGAGCAGGGCTGTGTGTCACAGTCCCAGTATTCGTCGATACAGCGACGGTAGTGGCAGTCGGTCCGATCGTGGATATCGAACCCGTGTAGGTGGCTTGAACAGTCAGGGTCTGGTTCAGGGGAAGGCTGGGGCGATGCGGCTGGAGACGGGGATGCAGATGCAAAGGATTCAGAGACAGAGGATGGTGCGGCGTATCTCCCAGACGTGGTGAGAGCGGTACCTGCAAGGATGACCTATACAGAGGCCGCTGGTGCAGTAAGGGATCTTGACCTAATGTCACAAAGAGACGGGTGCCTAGATAGCGATAACGAGGAGCGAGAGGCTCGACTCGACTAACAAGCAACAGTAAGAACTAGAACTGGTCCCAACAACGAAGAATGTATTAAATACCTAACAAGCAACAGTAAGAACTAGAACTACAGTGCTCGTTAGTAAAGGTGAAAGAGATTGTAACAAAGGGGAATACACACCTGGTCCCAACGACAAAGAGGTCAAGATGGGAAACCAGGTGTCAGGCTACAGGTTATATATGTAAAGGGAAAGCTGTGGAGTAAAGCTGTAACGGAAGCTGTACGAGCGGCTATACAATAAGCTGTATCGGAGAAATGAAAGGTCCGGTGCATAGCATGTGGAACGTGAGTCATAAGGTGTAAAAGTCCGAGGAGTGGTATGGAGATCCGAGGATGCGGAGATAAAAGGAAATAAATAGTACCAAATATAGACTTCATGACATCCCCCAGATTCGCCCCGTTCCCCCTGGAGCTGATTGTACAGTTGTAGACTTTGACGATCCTTCAATGCGCGGAAATGTTGAGATTGCCGTAGATTGCGAAGGTCGGGTATTCACATTTCCGCAAGGGAGCCAAGACAGCAACGGTCTGGATAGGCTCATAATGTAAGCCCACCTGATTCTCTGTTCATACACCTTCCTGAGCCTTTTTTTACAGTCAGCACGACCCTACTGTTTTCCTCCCCAATGTTGTCACTGCCTCTATCCCTCCTGCGACGCGTACATATGTCGGGCAGGCAATTGATCTTGATACCTACCTGGATGAATCGGACTCGGAATAGTTACTTGCAGTATTTCCATTTTGGGTTAGTGTGGGAGGGTCTTATCATCGTCGGCCGCAGCTTTCTTCACCTGTTTCCTCTCTGAAATTCTTGCCGATAATCGTGTTAGTTACTTCATGTCCTTTCTCTCAAGCCTTCAAAATGGAATAAAAAAACATGCTGTTTGATTTTTTACTTCCCCTGTTTTTGCACTATGCCTCCAAAGCGAAAGGTCACGGATGCATTTGGCTGGTATCAAGAGGAAAGCTCAACAGCAATGACTTTCAGTTTGTCTCGCGACAACCGTTGGTTCAACCAGCGAATCGAGATCGAGGAGGAGGACCCTGCTTATTCATCAGATGGCCCATCTTCTGTTGCTGTGGAAGACAACGAAGACTTGGAAGAAGACTTTAGCTTTGGTGATTATGAGCTCAATGAGAACAATTTTGCTTATTCCTGGGGTGATCAGTCAGCGTTCGAGGTGGATCTCAACCTTCAAGGGCTCAGCATTACTCAGAAAGAAGATGCTGCTCATGTTCTCCTCTCTCGCAAACGAAATTTCAATTCAGTAAGTCTTTGATTGTGACCCTGATCCATCTAATGTAAATATTCTAGGATAATCCAACGCGAGCTTGGATTCCATTTAGACAGGAATATCTCGATGAGATGCTATGGGTGGAGGGTCGTCGAGGTGTAGGAGACAGATGCAGTGGGTGCAACCAGGATAGTCTGGAGTATCGTTGTGTTGATGAAGATTGTGTGTTGGCTGGAATGAGATGCAGGAAATGTTTGGTCGAGGCCCATGCAACACTTCCTCTACACTGGATCGAGGTATGTTCAATTACGGAATGAAATCAGAAACATAGCTAATTGGATATATCTATCTATCTATCCATTGATAGCGCTGGGATGGGAACCGATTCAAGCCTGAAACACTAAAGAACTTGGGTCTTGTGATTCAACTTGGCCACAAACCCAACGAACGGTGCATATTCTATCAGTCATCACATAGTGATTTTACGGTCATTCATGTGAATGGAATTCATGAGGTCGCAGTTTGGTTTTGTGGATGCGAAGAGGGCCTCCTTCACCGCACGCAGCTATTACGAATCTTATGGTATCCAGCGACTCCAATAAACCCCCAAACTGCCACAACCTTTTCATGCCTACGTCAATTTCAACATCTCAACTGCCAAGGGAAGCTACTGGCATATGACTACTACTATTGCCTTGAGCTAATGATGCACAGTTGGCAACGTGTGCGTCCAAATGTGAGTTCATTTTGATTTTTACCAACAGCTGAGTGATTCATGATGTCATTTTTCCCCTACAGCCCCATTATCATTCATTCCTTCGGGTAGTATTCCAGTGGCGGCACTTGAAGATGTGTAAGCGAGCTGGGAGAGGACATGCAGGGAGTGGGATAGAGGGGACAAGTCCAGGTGAGCTTGGTCTGGATTGTCCAGCTTGTCCTCAACCTGGTAAGAATTTGTACGATGATTGGAAGAAGGTACCTAAGGAATTGGGGTAAGTACTCGTGCTGTGGTAAACAGTTGATTGCTGATAGTCGATCATAGGTTTTTGTATTCCATGTTCTTGGCAATAGATGCGAATTTTCGGCTCCGTAATTGCGTGGTCTCTTCTACGGAGAAAAGTCCTCTTTTGGGTGATGGGTGGGCGTACCTAGTAGAGAGCATACCGTACCGGAAGCATATTGAAGAGTATGCCTCCGAGGCTGACGTGAGTGTACCTCAATGATATTACTATACCACACACTGAATTTTGGCATTTAGATGAGTAGTTGTTTGGGCTTTCAAGCTATGTTTCTTGCCAACATGCGCAATGTGAAGGGTCTCTGTGTCAGTGGTGTCGGAGGGATATGCTGTGCCCCACATAGAGTTTGGCGAAAAAATGGGATAGGAGATTTACAGAAGGGTGAACGGTCTGTATTGTTTGTTTTTCTCGACCATTCAGTTGCTAATACATACATTAAGCTACTGTAATATTGACTTTATCTTCTGGTCAACAATTGCCGATGAAGAGTACTTGATCCTGGTTATCTCCTATGATATTTCGTGTCAATGGAGTACTAACTTTTGGGAACGCATGGCCAAGATCGACCCGCATTTCAAAGTCAAATTTACAAAGACTGGAGTTCGCTTCATGGTGCCAAAATTCCATTTGCGTGCGCACCAACCCGGATGCCACTTCAAATTCTCATTTGATTATGCTCCTGGGTGTGGGGAGACTCATGGAGAGACAGTAGAGGAGGGTTGGGCCCAGTCCAATAAGGCGGCAGCACAGACCAAGGAAATGGGGCCTGGAAGCCGTGCTATGACACTTGATGACATTTTCGGCTATCATAATTGGAGAACCATTCAGGGTCTTGGTGATTGTTGCATTGATTATTGCTTTGCAGATAACATCATTGGGAAGCAGCTGATCAATGCAGTGAAGGAATTCGATTTGCATGAGTGAGATTTCCAGCACTTCAACAAAGGTCTCGAGAAGACGTTGGGTACAGAAGTTTTAGAGGAGTGGAAAGAAGAGGTAGAGAATTGGGAGGATTCCTGCATTTAGTGATCTTTACCTACATATCTCTATAGACGAGGAGAAAGGGCAATTCAAGCTGACTCAATTGGAAATGATTGCTGAGGAAAAGACTATGTTTGAGGCAGGTAAATCTGGTTTTACTACAAGCCCGTGTGTCTTTTTGGTTGAAGGTATAGAAATCCAGGCTGCTCAGTACGTTTTTATTTCTTTCTTGACCACATTGGGCTTGCTCATCCAAGCTATTACTATTCAGACAAAGTCTAGAACTATTTGTGTTTACAAATAAGTACCTAACGATTACTCAACAGCTGGAACTCGAGAATCGACGGTCAAATCTCTTCAAACGGATCATAAAGTTTTGGTCATTACAAGCCATGCTTATGCCTCACTTGAGTGACGTACTATCTCCGGAACTCCTCGCACCCCGAAAAGATCCGTTTGTATCTACCATCTGAGTGTGGTACTCCTAGGGCTATGAAAGAGGCAAGTGTGGCCGGCCTACCAGATTATTCAGAGGCGAGATTGTGGGAGGTAGAAGCATTTGAGTGTGGTACTCCTAGGGCTATGAAAGAAGCAAGTGTGGCCGGCCTACCAGATCATTCAGAGGTGAGATTGCGGGAGGTAGAAGCATTTGAGGCTTTGGAGGGGGTCAGGGAAGGGTTGCGCGCAAGGTACAAGCTTCGTAACATCAGCGGTCAAATCGGGAGCACCCAAGCCAGTGGCGTGTTACGACAAATTGATATCCGTATCCATACCCGGAAGATTCAGTATTGTCTGGCAAGGGACACCCTTTTGTTGCTCCGAGGGCATGGAAATTGGGAAGAATGTTTGTTGTTACTCAAAGATGAGGATGTGAGAGGACTAAACGAAAGGGCATTGACGAGAGAGGAGCAGGCAGAGAGAGAAGCTCGGGTTAAACATCTGGATTCTGAAGACGAGTACCTGGTTGCAGAGGGTATAATGGCCTTGGTCCGAGGAGAGAAAAATCGGACACTTTCGTGGATCTGGTACAATATGAAAGGAGAATTATCCAAAGATGACCCAGACTATCGAGATGGTGCGTTTTCTCTCGCTTATTTTATTCTATTGTTCATTTGGCTGTGCATACATACATAGCTATTCACGTGGAGTGGTGCAAAGCAAGAGCAAGAATGGTCCGTTGGCGGGAGGAGGTCTTATTACTGACAGAGGAACTACGACGAATACTGCATTATGCCATCTGGAAGGCCGAGTGGTGGATGGAACGCCTAGTTGGAAAGGAGGGAATGCGATCTGGCGTGGATCCGGAGCTAGAGGAGGGCCTGAACGTGTACGCATGGCAACAAATCAAATTCCAGGAGGAACGGGCAACCGGAATGCATATGCGGTGGGAGGGACTCAGGAACCACGCTTTCAAGGTCATTGACCGTATTACTGAGCTCCCTACCCTCTACATCTATTTTGAGGACGATGAAGAAGCTTCTGAGGTAATTAGGGAGGCAGAGGAGGTATTATAATGTACTCAATGTATTGTGTGATCAAGTACAAAAAAAATAAGTACATGATTAAGGATTGAACAAGGGAGGAAGGGATATAGATAACCGTAGATTGAGTGTGAAGACCACTACATTCCTAAAACGGCAGGAGCTATTTTATTCGTTTAATCATTTTTGTGACAGCATTTCCCAATTTGGCTGAATTACCTACCTACCGCAGTCTGCCGATGATCTACCTATAATATGTGAACCTGCCGCAGTCCGCCGATGATCTACCTTTCCTCAACCTGAAGTAATCCAAGCATATTCCTATATTGCACCCAAGAGCCCTGGTGGACAAATCCCTGCAGATATTGGAACATGTACCTTGGACATACCTCAGGCATGTTCATATATCTGCACTGGCTAGGGTGGCATAATAGCTCGCATGGACAGTATGAATTCGTCTGCGAAGGCCATCATGAATAGTGCAACTGCTTCTGTGTTCAAGAGTATGGGTTCCTCGCCCATAAGCTTTGTTGATTCCAGCTTGAATTCACACATGTACTTCAGAACCTTCTCACGTTGTCCTAATGGAATCAGTCGATACTTATTCACTACTTTGCGTAGCCGTATGAGACTTCCTTTTCCATTATCTACTGACTCCGGATAACATTCTTTCAGCTTATTCGTGAAATCGTCATAGTCTCCTTTACATTCTACTGCTAGGTCATGGTGTAGCTTCTTGGTTTCGTACTCCATGTACTTAACAGCAATGAGGATCTTCACGTCAGCCTCCGTAACCTTTCTATTTTGGAATAGTTCTTCCAGTTTGTCCAGGAACTTCATTAGGTCTGGCTTGCGATCAACAGTGAAGTAAGGACCATCTTTTTGCTTGGGAAGCTTATTGTCTTGTACTTGTCTCAAGACTTCATTAGTCACTTTAAAGTTCGGAATTGTCGTATTATTCAACCTGACTTCCTCCTCTCCTTCTGGTTGAGATTGAGCTCTTTGACCTGACATGGTAGAGGGTGAATCTGGTTGAAGAAGTGCGAAATCTAAGTCTATCGAGGGTGATAACAAAGATAAACTTTCTTGTTCTTCTATTTGTTCCTCTATTTCTTTGAGGGTTCTTTGGGTAAGGCTGAAAGATAGGTGAAGATGTAGCTGGTTCCAGTTCAGGAATTCGTTCTAGTCTTTGTACTGTCCTTCTTTTTGATGGATTCGTCTAATGGCCACCATTAAGTTTATCTGTTGGGATAATCTTGCCGGATAACTACTTCGCGTAATCCAAAATGTAACAGTAATACTTCATGATTCAAAGTATCACCAATGTGGTTGAAGCGCGTTGCTTCTTTTATAGTTCTTGAGCTTGTAAGCTTAAGTTATTTGGATACCCCTCGCGGTGGGCTCCAATATAATAGGCAGGTAAAGTGAATATAGCACTAGAGACTTCGAGAATTGAAGTCAACAACACCAACACACACCAAACAGAATCCTATCAAATGCGAGGTGATCTGAAGTGATAGAACACTTGTATAACTTGCGTTTACTTTTTATTAAAGTGGCTCGCGAACAGGTAGGGCACAATAGGGTTCCAATACGTTCAATAGTCACAATAGACAGTCTTCTTGACTTCGCAATATCACAATGAAGGCCAATTGCCTTAGTCCAATAACACAATCTGGGGGGCCAATAGTGCCAAATCAATAACACGGTCTTAGGTGAACTAATGTTCGAGTTTTTAGAGTTTTGTTGTAGAAATTCCTATCATTTAAAGCTTGCCTGGGCAAGTGAGAGACGCAACCTTCTCTCAAGAGTGATCCAGAATCCGCAGCAATACACAAGAGTACTAATCTGGTTTTCTATCTACGAGTACATCGTCCTTTTATACTCTAGAGGTTTTAAAACTGTACAGTTGCTAATATAATTTAAAGTCCGCAATATTCAGAGTAAAATTGAGAGAGATAAAGAGAGTAACTAAGGAAAGAGCTATGCGAGCAGGGTATGATATTGAATGTCCAGTCAACATAGGTACAAGGCCCCCGCGTGAGGCTCAGGTATAGTTAGCACATGCTATCTTTCTTGGTAAGGGAGGTCTAGAGCCGTTTCTCGTATGAGTAAGCCTTTGATTCTCCCACAGGCAATCCACTTTCTGTGGTTCATGAACGGTCATCCGTATGTACCAATATCCCCATCTTCTAGTGTACCCCATAAGTAATGGTAGCCATCTAGATATGTCGGGAAAGTCTTCTTTGGTCTTCTTAGAACAGGGGCAAGGTAGATTTGATAGACTTGGCATCATTGTAACAATCTCTGCTCTTGTAGATTTGGATCTGACAGCTTCGCGAACAGTCAGGATGTCTCCGAGTCTCTTTGCGAAGGCACCATTCCGAGGTTTCTCCTTCTTTGTTGTCGTTCCTCTTAAGTCTTATCTTATCTTCTTGAGTCTATGTCATGTCTTATTCCCTTTGGACTGTGAATAGGGGTAATGCGTACTATATTACTCGTAAGAGTTGCTACTGTGTTTAATCAGTGCATTGGGTATATACGCAAGAGCGTATACAAGTAGTATAATACTCGAACATCGAATGTAGTAACCTGAGGGAGTGTTAAGTCTGGGCCAGTCCGGTCTGGAGTGACCGGAGCTTAGAGCGGAGGCCTAATAAGAAACTCTGAAGAAGTTCCGGAGATGAAGGAGTGAAGTCTAAATGTTATCTGGAGACGACACGGAGAAGGATTTGAAGAGATAGAGACCAGCTAAGTTGATTTTAGACTTAAGCTATCTACTACAAGGTTGCTAGCTTAAGTACTATTTCAAGAGGAGGTATTCCGGTTCTACCGGAATATCGAAAGACAATAAGAGTACAATAAGTAATGTAAATAAGATAATAAGCGAACCCGAGTTCAGAGAACTCGGAGGATAAGACAATAAAGAGAACAATAAGGGAAACGCTCAATTTACTATCATCGCATGAAAACCCTATAAGGAGAAAGGGGAGCACAAGGTGCTACTGTGGGTCCGGGACGATAATATAAAAGAAAGAACAATTAAGAGATGATGGATATCCGGAGCTGTCCGGAGGGATCAGAGAAGTCCAGAATGGAATATAACAGGGAGTGGTATTATCCTCTCGTAGGTACTTATTGCTATTTCTGATTGCGTACGTGAACATTCCCTCTAATATCACTTTAACTGATAGTTTGGGCTTGCTTCAGTTCTTATTCCCTAGTAATAACAGACACATTATGTCTGTATTACGAGGCCCTTTAGGCCAAGTTAACTTATGTCGACCCCTCAATTGAGTAGCAAAGGTTCTCACGGGTTCTAACTTTTACACGCCACCACAGCGCTCCGAAGTACCTGAACTGACGCTCAATATGTCATAGCTCATTTCTGCGAGGCCAAAACACAGAAATTTTATAAAATTTTATAAAAACTGAATGGATCTAAACATGCACATACTTTTACAAAAATGATGGATCAACCACAAACACTATGGGTTCTTTAAAAAACCCACCACAGTTCCTCTCGCGCAGGAAATCGTTGCTGGGACTACCTACCGTTTTGGGCTGGGACCTCCTAGGTCCAGCAGGCTCGTTCTGTTTCGTGTACACCTATGCAAGAACAAAATTATTCAACTAGCTGGTCCGTAAAGCTTGTCAGCTAAAGAGCATCATGGTCATTTTTTTGCGTCATGTCAACGTGTGGCAATTGCCAATTGTGGCTGAAAGTAGTACCCTTCCATTACCGGGTCGCGCCCTTGTGTCATCCAGACCATCCAGTGGCATGTAAATGCTAGGTATTATAATAATTGACCATAATTTTTTGGAAGATAATGGTCTATACTACATCGACGCGTGCCTAGTTCGACGTTAATTCGACAATTAATCGTAAACCATCCCATTTGTCCGACAATGTACTCTAGTGAACCGTGCAAATTCCGTCCAGAGCTCAGTTATAAGGACCAGATATGCATAAATTTTTTTTTGAAAGTCCTTGGGTGCCGATTGAGTATATGCCTTGAGGCCATGCAAGAAATGCATACATTTGTTGGTTTGCTTGATGCACATTTTGCGACAAAGTACTTTTGAGAGTGTAGCAGTTCCAAATCATCATAATATTACTGGATGACTTATTGAACCACTTTATACGTTAATCATCACATTCTAGTATTTCTAACGATTTTTAAAGTACTAGATGTTACCTCTATTCCAAGTCAAACGTCCCAGATTGACCATTTTCAGAGAGTTTTGTGTCAGCACGCAAATACCTCCTGTGCGACTAATCATTAAAGCACAAAAATTTTCAAAGAGTCCCTATGCATATCTTAAACATATTCCGAAGAGCTCCGAGGATCATTGTCTCCTGTTCAGTCAACACGAGTCAAGGCAACAAGGAGAACGGTGCGTTAAGCGCCCAGTAGAAGCGTGGGAAACTCTCTCGAAGGGTTGGAGTTTTATTCTGTGGTGGACTGGGGCTGCCAACAATGCCTTCAATGCCGCTTTTAAGCATAGCTGAAGCTCATCCAACGCTACCGAATGAGCACAAAGGACTGGGTGCAATGTGTTGGTGTTCAATTCGACGTAAATTCGGCATAAAGTCGAAGTTTATTTGCCAGTCCGTCAATTTGAACTCCGATGGCGCATCTTCCTAATCGTCCCAGGGATGTAGTCAGCCAAACCTCAACACACCTCGATACACACTCGTCGGCTGTGGTTTATGAGGTATGTTTCCTTTTGTTCTTCACACTCATGATGCTGATTGGAGTGTTCTCGCTGCGATAGGTTTCATTTCATTTGGCTACTGCTCCCGTCATTTGGATTGAAGGAGAGGTTCTTAGCAAAGGGAAAGTCAGCTGGACAGTAGGTACATAATAAGGTTGTGGTCACTGTCCCTGTGGTTAGTTGCACCTCATGTTTAGATAGTTCTTGGCCTAATCTGACTAGAGTGCAAGTATGTATGCATAATCCATGTATAATTGAGTATGTCGACAAGTGCAGGGGGTTGTGACACACCACCCAAAATTTGTATGTCCAGGTATAATTTGTGTGCTGACATGCAGTCTATATGTGTGAGCGACGACCCTATGGTTGAAAAGAATATGTACTGCCAGTGCTTGTAGTTTTTTGTAGGTATGTAGTTGTATTCGCAACTAGAGAGATAAAGTAGTCAATGACATTGACAGCTTTGCCTTTTCAGATGATGCAATGCCGCAGCGAGTCGGGACATAGAGTTACCAGAAATGGGTTCATTGCAAAATTGCATAAGGAGATCGGTGGACCATGGTCCACCTCTGCCTGAGGGTCGAATATATGTTGAGTCAGCAGCATCATCTGTGGTTGTACGCTGGATAAGCAAGGGAGGTTTTATAAAAGTGTTTGTGGAAAGATCCACTGATTTTACAAAAGTATAACTTATGGTTGATCCAGTGTTTTTTACAAAATTCCTGTGTCATTGGGTGTTTCTGCCTTGCCGCCCACCAACCACGACGAGCTTCAGGCAGCTGTCGCAAGTCCAACTGCCGCTCTCTGAACCACTATGGGCTCCTCCACCCAACGTTCAAGGTGTCATTACAGAAGATATTAAGCTCTATCTAATTTTTTTAGTCAATTTTACAGTATTACTTACTTATACAATGGGCCTCGTAATTTGCCATGCGAAGCAGTGGCACCTTTCCCCAGTACTTGAATTTATATACACAATTCAACTAGCTATAATCAAATTTTCGATAGGTGTATCAGTGGAGGACTCAGAGACAGAGGATGGTGCAGTGTATCTCCCAGATGTGGTGAGAGCAGTTCCTGCAAGGACGACCTATATGGAGGCTGCCGGTGCAGTAAGGGATCTTGACCTAATGTCACAAAGAGGCGAGCGCTTAGATAGCGATAACAAGGAGCTACAGGCTCAACTCAACTAACAGACAGCAGTAAGTACTAGAACTGGTCCCAATGAAAAAGAATGTATTAAATACCTAACAGACAGCAAGTAAGTACTAGAACTACAGTGTCCATCAGTAAAGGTGAAAGAAATAGTGAAAAGGGAAATACACACCTGGTCCCAATGACGAAGAGGTCAAGATGGGGAACCAGGTGTCAGGACAGGGTTTATATATGTAAAGGTAAAGCTGTAAAGTAAAGCTGTAAAGGAAGCTGTAAAGAAAGCTGTAAAAGAAGCTGTATCGGAGAAATGAAAGGTCTGGTGTGTAGCATGTGGAACAAGAGTCATATGGTGTAAAGATCCGAGGATACAGAGATAAGAGGAAATAAATAGTAGCAAATATAGACGTCATGACAGAGGCATCAATGCCCATGGCATTAGGGTCACGTGCAGAGGAGAATTTGGAGAGGGATGGGTAGGGCCAGTGACAGGCTTTCCTAGGAGTTCTGCTAGGGTCTGCTCCACATGAAGTGCTTGGTCAATCAACTTGTCCAGGCTTTTAGGGGCCTCCATCTGTCCTAGCTCCACATTTGCTAATGGGAACAGTAGATCCTTATGAAGGTGCTTCCAGAACTTGTACTGGAGGTCCTTATCTGAAAATCTGGTCTTCTCCACCCACATCTTGAAGATCTGGGAGAACTCTGAGACTGTTTTATCTACTTGCCTCAATGCCTCAAGCTTGTTCTGGGCCAGTTGTTGCTTGTTTGCTACCCCAAACCGAACATTTAGTGCATGGGTGAAATTGTCCCAGTTTCCCTCCCAGGGAAAGACTGCTCCAGCTTCTTCTGCTCAGAATCTGCTGATATGACGAGCATACTCTGTGGCCCATTCTGTAGCGGGTCTCTCCATCATAAGGAGTGCCTCAGTGATGCACTTCCATGGGTCAAGTTTCCCATTATCAAGTTTGAGCTGTTTCTGTTCTCCAGCCCAGAGAATGAGGAGAGATAGGAATGAGTTGAGTTTAGCTGGTTCACCTTTGAACGGGCTGGGTTTGGGAGTTTTGTCTGAGGATTCATGAACAGGTCTATTGACCAAATTGGTGATTGCTTGCTGCAGTTGGTTTTGGTTGTTGACAAGAGCCTGAAGCAGGTTTTCAAGAGCAGGGGTGGACATGTCAATGTTGATGATTGGGGACGTATCTGTCAGTTCCACAGGTACCTCAGTGTACCTGTGGCACCTGCAGACATATTTGTGTGGGTAGGTAGATAAATGTTATCTGAGTTCATGAATACTGACATCAAGCTAGAATTGCCATATACTCAAGATTCAAGACTCTGTTCATACTTTATTCCCAAAAAGTGAAAAATGGTCTCTTTTTGGACCATATACATAAGGATAATTTATGCCATCAGTTATGACACATACTCATACTGTGTATTCCATCATTTTGTAACATTACAAAGACAAATAACCATCCATAATATCTAGGAGATGCTCCATGTGTATCAGGTAGCTCAAAGTCAAACTAGGTTCCACTAATGAGTGCATCTAGCACTTCAGGCTATATCTAAGGATGTCTTTCATTGAGAATGACAAAACTCCCCGTAAGCAAAGTATTATGGTATTGAAGTATGGAGAATCTCTTAGAATGCGGAGAAAGTAGCCAAAGGATATATATATGTCCAATGAAGGTGGAAATCAGTGGTATTTTCGCTTTTTGAGAATAAACTAGGAATTGAGTCTTGGAATTTGGATATATAACAGTTCTAACTTCATATTTGTGTTCTAGATATTGAATGACACTCATTTGCTTAGCCAAAGTATTTTATAAAGCAGCCATATGCAGGTGCCACAGGTACCTATGTTTAGGGGTACATACTGAACAGAGCCAGAACCCTTTACTTTGTGGTGTATACAAGTGGAAATTTGAATTCAGCGACTCAAATACCCCTAGGAAAAATATCTATACTCTTATTGAATGCTATAGCATGCAAGTTTTGCTATTCTGGGACATTGTTTTGGGCATAGCTCCACAGGAATCTGATGATATAATGGAATAAACTATATTCTTATGTTCAGGGAGAGTAAATGCAATATCCTACCAACTCACCTGAATATTGGAGCTGATTGGATGGAATGACCAGTGCCTATCCTGCTATATTTGGGCAGTATTTTGGCCATATCTCCACGACGATGAAAGATATTGCAAATCCGATTGAATATTCTGATTCAGCAGCCCAAAATACACATTATTACACTCTCACATCATTTTTCATTGCTGGCTCCAGGATTTTATTCTGCATTTTCTGGGCCAGCCACACTGTCTACCCCTATTCCCCTTGCGGATTCTAGGCCCTACGGACCGCCTGCACCTGCCCATCAAATTAGAAGTCGTGGGAAAAAATCACCAGACCCAATGAGCATATTATTTCCAAAAAAAGGAAGACTGGTTCAATTTCTAAATCTAGCACTTTTTTCAACTTGAAACCAATAGGCTCAATGTTTCCCAAATAGGAAAATCAGGGTTAGTGTTCCTAAAAAGGAAGATACCAATATATCCAAACTAGGCATATAATGCCAGCTGGGAAGTCCCATGAGGCCACAGTTGGGAAGTCCCAAGTGCAGAGGCTGGGTTGTCCCTGGATGTGGTGGGTCCTTGGGAAGTCCCAGGAAATATGACAGGATGGGAAGTCCCTTGAGATGAGGGAGGGAGTTCCCAAGGTGGGCAACAGTTAGGGAAGTCCCAGCATGTGTCAGTGGGAAGTCCCAAGTCCCACAGCCTAAGTTGGGAAGTCCCAGGTCCCACAGCCCAAGTTGGGAGGTCCCAAGTCCCACAGCCTAAGTTGGGAAGTCCAAGTCTCACTGAAAAACTTGGGAAGTCCCAGGACCCACTGAGAACCTTGGGAAGTCAGAAGTCCCTATGTTGAGTGTTGCACTGTGGCAGTACAGATCAGACATTATGTAGAGCATACAAAGCTAGTGGTAGGTTTGTTTTGTACACCATATTTGTGTGGAGATTTGAGCATAACATGAATAAAAAGAGGTAATAAAAGGGGCCAACTACATAGCAAGGAAATGTGGAGTGTATGAGTGCTTTAGTGGCAAAGTAGTGGTATATACTGGCCTGGGTACAATGGCAAATTTTGAAGTACAAATGAGTGTGACAGTGTGACATCTGGGAAGTCCCAGGTAGGGAGATGGGTAGTCCTGGGAGCTCCCAAAAAGCATCTGGGAAGACCCAGAGTGCATTTCAATAGAGTGGATGTAAGTCCCAGGGAGCTGGATAGATCCCTGGCTACTAGGCCTCACTAGGCTATTGATGCTAGAGATCAATTCCAACTAACTAGATACCTATATATGGGTGTCTGAAGTGATTCCATATGCAGATTCGGGGCCCTACCAACTGCCTGTACCCACCCATCAAATTAGGAATTGTGGAAAAAATCTGCCAGACCCGCCCTTAAGGCCACCCCACTGCCAACAGCAATGAGCACAAAAATGTTCTTTTTCGCTTTTTTTGGAGTATTTCCCCAAAAGGCAAAGAGAATTTGATTGGGAACAAGATCTTTGGGCAGGCCGCTTCTGCATGCAGCTAAGCAAGGGAAGATAAAATGCATTGTAGAAGCCATCAAGAAGCCTGTAGGACATTTACATGTTTATCTGTCTCACTTTGCTTTACATATTCCCAGTTAAACACATATACTATGCATTACAGCTACAGCTATGGGTGGTTGACAGATGAGCATTCTGCAGTGATGCCAGCATCCATAATCTGCTTTGCTAACCAGTCTGGGAAGCCTTGAAGGAGACATAGTTTGAACTGGTGTTGTGCTGATCACTGCCACTTAGAATCTTATGTGTGTTATGCGTTATCATTGTGTGTTATCATTGTGTTATGTGTGATTTGGTGCAGTGTAGGCCATTGAGAGTAATCTTGGTGGCTTGGGCAAATGGGGCTCAAGTGTAGTCAAGCTCTGTCTCAATACATGGCATTATAGCTCAATGGTTAGAGCAACACAGACTATATGTGGAGGTCTGGGGTTTGAATCCCCATAGAGCTACTTCTGTTTAACTTGTGGTCATAAGCATATTCATTAGTGGGAAAGGCAGGAAGGCAGTAGTCACCAGTATCTTGGAGCGTGTACTTTTCGCTGTCTTGCTGTCATGGGGTTTTTGTATGACTGACCAATATTGACATATGGGTCAGTACCATCTAATTGTATATGTATATTATGGACATGGCCAAAGTTTCAAAATGTAACACATCCCTTCAATTGGAGGCAGTACAGGAATGTGAATAGCTCCTGGAAAGCAGTGTTGGCCTTAAGCCCTAGCTCTTAATTATGTTAAGGCCTTAAAATGGTGTCTAATTAGGCCCTAACTTTGGGCTCCTCTGAATTTAAGCCTTAATTATGCCCTTAACAAAACACATGCACAGCCACAATTCAATCTCCATATCCACTCCCCTTTCTGAGAGCTCTCATTGGCAGTGAAACTGGCTATCTCATAGTCTTGAGCTTCTTTTTGGGGGTGCAGCAACTGAGGATCCTGTAGCAAGGCTGAGACAGACTTTGTGTCAAGGATGTCAGTACACTCAATAACAAACCACCCAAGTCACAAAGAAACAGAATCAATTGAGAGTAGAGAGATAGATGAGAGTAAGAGTAAGCTGACTAGGGTCTACACTGCATAGTAGTAGTACAGAGTGGAGACAAAGTGAATGGACTGGGGAATCAGTTACAAAAGATCACAAGTATATATGAGAAATACAAAGAGATGAGAAAAAGTAAGTAATAATAGAACAATGCCCTATGGTGTATCAAAAGATAAGAACAATAGATCGAATATAGGTAAAGATAGGTACCAAATCATGCAAGGATGATTGACAGTTATTATAGAGTTTGACAGAAGTTATAAAGTTCAAAGTCAATGATATAAGGTTTAAAAGGTTTATTGAGGAAATGCAATAGACGAATGATCAGAAAATGGGTTCAATAATGAAGTAGAGGAGGAAGGAGGACAAAGAACTGTAGCAGTTCGTGACACTTTGTAGATAGAATTTAACAGATGGAATGTTGCTAATGGAACTACTACAACAAGCAAAGAGCAAGAGGCTGAAGATGAGCTCCCCGTGGACTGCCCACAGGGAATTAGAAGGTTCAGGAGATGAGTGCAAAGATCAAAAAAAATTTGAGGTTCTGCCCTTAAATAGTAAAAACCATTAATCACTATTTAGGACCTAAGTTCCTTGGGTGCCCTTAATTAAGGCCTTAAGGCCAACAGTATGGAAAGTATATGAAAGATAAATACTCTGGAAAGACAGAAGTATGTAAGTACTTATATCTGAAGTACCCAATGTAAACTGTGAGGTTGACATACCCGTATTGGAATACAGCACTGCAGCAACTTCAGCAAATTTCATCAAGTCAACATGCTGCACCCCAACTGGAAGCCTGATAATCAACCCTTATGCTTATGTCCTGAGTAACTTTGCATTAAGTAGTGATCTACTTTTTGCTACTTAGGTTAAGTATGGATTCGTTCTAACCAGAACATTACAACAATGGCAATGGAGTCATGAGCTGACCTGTATTGCTATACAGGACAGAGGACCAAAATTTCCCCTCCCCAAGTCCACACTGTCACCAGCAAAGGGTATAGAGCCACTAAACATATGTGCTTAATGGCTATGTACTCAAAGTGCTATGCACTATGTACACAGGTAACACAGGTAACAAATATGTAACAGCATACATCTGTATTAGAGCATACTATGGAGACACAGTTTTGAATGCCAACAGGTATATGTAGTATAACACTGAAGAATGGATTTATGTATTACATTGCTGTAGAGGTACTCTAAGCAACATAGTTTTCAATGCCAGCAGGTAAATGGATATATGTAGTAGATATTGCCATAGAGCTACTCAAGAGATCAGACTATCTGATGGGAAGACAAAATTAGGCAATGGCTGCTAATGTTTCCTATTTAAGGGATAGGTGTGACAAGGGCTAAGATTTGTCCCCAGCTGTGCTATGCCACCCCCTGGCCACTGCATGCTGATGCCCACCCATTCCTGGAGCATCCTACCACACCCATATTGATATATTGGCCCCATTATAGCCCAGAAGTGCATTTTTCACACCCCTGCCGAAAGCCCACCCATATTGTACTATTGGGGGTGGGGCTACCCCAGTCATATTGCCTCCACTGCTACCACTCAAGTGTCAAGGACACTACTACACTCAATGGCAGGAACCACCCAAGTCACACAGAGACAAGATTGATGAGAAAAGAGAGATAGATTGAGGGAAATGAGCAAGCTGACTAGGCTCAACACTGCATAAGTAGTAGTACAGAGTGGAGACAAATTGAATAAACTAGAGAACTAACTATCAAAGCCTGCTGGTATATATGTAAAAGAACAATCAATAAGGGAGAGAGTTTCATAAAAATAGTACTGAGAGATATGTACAAAGGTAAAAATGAGACTGCGAGAGCTAAACATTGTTTGACAGATATTATAGAGTTCAAAGTCAATGCTATAAGGTTCAAGAGGAGTATGAATCAAAGGACAATAGAAACGAAAGGAAAGGTATTAAGTATTAACAAGGAAATGCAATAGATGTAAGCATGACTCCTGACATGTGATGCACTCACTCAACAACTGCAGGAGAAATCAGCACTAGACAATACAAGACTAATATACTACACACCTGCAGGAGGAGATCCAAAGAGAAAAACTCAAGGATACTTGCCTGCAGGGAAGGGGTATATATACTTGTATGAAGGTCTGGGAAAAGATCTGCAAAACTATACAGCAGCAATGAAGTAATAGAAAAGTGGAATGACAGGAGATCAAAATGATGAACAATAATGATGGATGATGAAATGATGAAACAGGGATAAACAAGTCAATGAAGTCCAGATAAAACAAGAACAAACAAGTCCTAAAGGAGAAGAGAAAGAAAAAGGAAACCATCCCCTTACAATAGACAAGTGATGTAGGAATGGGTTTACTGACAAAGTAAATGAAGAAGAAAGGGAAGGTGGACAAAGAACTGTAGCAGTTCATGACATCAAGCTACCCTGGTTATGGTAGCCTGAGGGTAGCTTAACTTTCCTGTAGCTTGACTTTCCCTTTCTATTTGGGTGTGGCTGTGCTTATCCCAGTCTACTAACTTCACTACACTTCATTGTACAACAAGTTACTCACATTGAAAGGTTTATTTATTGAGGATATGTATTATATATACCACATTCTCCACTACTGAGTCTAGAATACTCAATTTTTCCTAGATTTTGTGTAATAGATAGCTTGCTTTTCAAATATGCTAATCCAGAGAGAATAGAAAGATTCTTATTGATGTGGTTTTATAATACGGAGGCAATGGCAATAGTTTAGCAAGCCAAGAAATATTCTGGACATATTCAAAAGAAATTAGGACATATCAAAGGCTTCAGAGGTCAGCATTGGGGTCATTTTGAAATGGCTCAAAAGTACCTGCAGGTAGCCTGAGTTGTTGGAATTCTATATTATTATCCACTTACGCACCACTAACTTTCCGTTATACTCCATACTTACATAGTGACTTATATCATTACTCCAGACTGATCTCAGAGATTACATCGTAGTTTCCGCTTAGCACCACTTTGTTCTATTTACAGATTTACTCAGCCACAGTAGTACATAGTATAAAAGCTTGTAAAAGTAGATACATCATCATGCGATTGCAGCAAGTAGCTCATCTAAAGCTGCAAATGCAACACAAATCTATCAGCTCCATTATGTGGTCCTAACTCTACTATGAATTACTTAATTGTAATTCCTACATGAGTTTGGCTTGGGGTGGCTTGAGTTAGTCTTATGGTAATCTCACAGCATGAGCCGTGCCAGTGCCTTATTACATAAGTAAGAGCGGCATCGCAAGGGCAAGAGGATTTCGAAACTGAACTGCTTTGTTATTTCTTTTATGTACTTAGATACTATGTAGGACAGCGTGTATAAAGTTATAGAGAAAAATATGAAGTAGAAGATGTATATATCGAGCAAGATCTGCAGCCCGAAGCTTGACACGGAAGTGGCTGTGTACTCGCGGAAATGAACTTCAAGTCTTTCCGCAAGTTCTGCTTTGTTTTTTCCCGGGATTTTTGGTATGCAGAGTGAGATAAGCTACTTAGAACGAAACATGAAATAAAATCAGTAAATTTTGACCTTTTTTGTGGAAGAAAGGCAGGTAAACCATACGTGAGAATATTTCTTACTTACCTAATAACTGGCTGGTACGGGTCAGCCCTATTCAAAAGCGCCAGACTACATATATACACACGAAGTGTAGGACATGTATATATCGTCAGTCTGGATACTCGAGACTAGGCTTGAGTGGTAACTTCAATTGCTGATGACCCAAGCAACGGCTAAGCAATGTCAAGAAACACTTCTCATAGGGTAAGCAACAGTCAAGCAACACCTACTAAGGGTAAGTTAAGCAACAGTATGAATGAAATATGGGCCACCAGCAATTCAAGCTACCCTCAGGCTACCATCTCAAGCTGCCACTTCAAGCTAGTTGTTACCTATCAAAGAGGTACATATTGCTCAAACATACTTAGCATCCTCATAGTTTTGAAACTAGTTGGATGAAGTAACAATAAATTTATCTTTTTCAAACATTGTTTTTCTATGTTTGCAATTATAAAATTTTTGTACTTGAAAAATCAGATGCCCGTATTTTCGGAACATGTCGGAGCGACAAGAGGGACATTTATCGGCCCAAGGCTCCACGGAGTGAGACACTCAATGCTGAGTGGACTGATATGTAGGTACCAGTTGTCCGAGTTAGCAGAAAATTATGTTGCATCCAGTCCTGAGACTCGGAGTGATTATTAATGTAAAAAATTATTCTCTTGGTTGTTGGGCTCACTGAACGCAATAACCCATGCAATACATCTGACATATCTGTATATGCCCTGCCAGGAAAAGCATCAGGGTCAAGAATAAAAAGCTGTCCTCATATTTTCTCTCTGATATCAGTGTAGTTTGCTAAGTTTGACTGAAAAGTGTCTGAGAGCTCGTTCATCAAAATTGAGGAGAAATTCGCACTTAGATTGTGGCTGAACGCCACACTGAACTGTTTACTATATTGCGAAGAATTTTCTGGACTAATCGAGCAGATATACTCCCTCTACTCTACATCTTGCTTGACACCCAACCTTGTTGTATCCGGTATTGAAGTCTCCCTGGAACGGTAGAGTGAGAGAGCAGAGTAAAGGCGGTGGTGAAGCTGACGTGAACGTGGTGGTGGTGGTCCGAGGATTGGAGAGAAATGACGAAGACGCTAATGCGTCTAACTAAATAGATCCGAAGCCGGCAAATAGGGCTACTTTGGCATCAAGAATCTGCGCTGAGAAAGGGAGGTCGAGTACCTTGCCTTGAGGCCACTGAAAAATAAGGGGAAATCGTCAAAATATGGTTTATAGTGAAGCACAAAAAGGCAACCAGGTGCAAGTAACCGACAGAGGACGATCGATGATGCGATGACAATAGACAGCCGGGAAAGAATCGGGGAACGAGTTTTTATAGCCACAAGCAGAGAGTGTAAAAAACTCAGCCTCATTTTTCGGCCTCGCAATCTGCGTACTGAAAAGACTAAGGCAAAGTGGAAAAACCTCCTTCTGAGGAGACTTGCTGTGGGTGGGTCCTCATAGCCTAGTTGCGTAATGCGGCCCTTTCTGAAGTTGGTTGATTGCTCTCACCATTCACTTCCTTATTACTCCCTATCACTTAATATTAATCGTGCTATGTGATATCATCTCCACCGGCGGTTCTCGTCTCAAAGAGAGGAGACGCCTACATTGCGCCTACATTGCGCCTACGATTGATTTACATAAACAGTTTTACAACACAAAATACCGATAGTCACACTAATTCGACTGCCCCAAAAGCCATATCCTCCTAAACTTTCTTTGCTACTTGCTCACAGGAGGCGCCCACAAACTCTGAAAAGATGCTCTGTTCCTCAGGGCCGCGGTTGTCCGTCATCCTGTCCCTCGAGCCCATCGTATTCAGAACCGTCTCAGAAGTAATGTGCGCCGGCACAGTTCCCCTCGAAGCGCAGTGCAAGCTGCTGGTATGTGTGATTGCATTCGCAGTATCTTTGGACCAACCTTTCCCTTCAGCCACTCGGAGGATAATCAAAAGAGGAGCAATGGACTATCGAGCAATCAGTACGACGTACGAATCAGACTTAGAGTATACTCACCTGCACTTGACCCAGTAATGGCAAGAAGAGGTTCTGAACTGGGCTATTAACTCCATAGCTAATCAGGAATGCCAGACCAGTGGAGGAGTAGATGAAAGCTGATTCGATCAGCATGGCGCTGACAGTTGTATAAGGAGAAGAGGAGTGATATCCAAGCAATTTGGAACTTCTCTGGCGCATCAACAACAATCTTGCAGCGATGAGGAACGTCACGATGACATTGAATGCAATTGAAATTGACCAAAAGGAGAGCGCGAGGTGAAAGCTGATCTTCGTCCAGAATGTGACCGTAGGCTGGCTTAGCATTGCAATAAGGAAGCAGGACAGTACTTGGGCACCACATAAGTATTATATAAATAATGAGTAGCCGAAGACTCACTGAAGGATGCCGGAAACATAAGTGACGGCAGAATGATGAAGAGCCATTGTCTCCCAAATATGATCCAGAATCGATAGAGCTATTTGAACGATGCAATGGAAGAGGTTAGCCGGTAATATCGCTAGAACTAACGAAACCCACTAGCAAGCCATCTTGAAACCATGAAAGAACAAGATAGACGCAGTTGCAGAGCACAGCCTGAATATTAGTACTCTGTTCGACGAAGTACGCTCCAGGTCCCCCAGGATAATCTTTGAGGTGACATTATCAGTTCCCGCCATGAACGACTTAATGTGATAGCGCCATTGGCCCATACCACGATTATCAATGAAGACCAACTGGCCAAACTTCAGATTGGTCGCGTTCCCAATGTTGGACAGTATAAACACCACGACGATGTAAACGAGGAAGATTGACCCCGTCGAGATTGACGCTGGTTCCAGAGCAGTTTGAAAGCCCAGAAGAACAGGGTGGCATGGACGCCTGTAATAATACGTATCAGAGAGGCCTCAGGATTAGTTTAAGGAGAATGAACGTACCAAAACCAATAGCACCGATGAACAGACCGGCAAGGATAGATCGTTCGTACCAGAGCTGGAAGGAAGATTCCCCTGCAGGAGACCAAGACACTGGTGGGGTGGAAGAGATTTCCGACATGAGTAGAGCTAATTCTAGTTTGAGTGGGCACGAGTTTCTTAATAGGTTTTAAATGATTCTATATTATTAAGGCCCGTTCAGATTCACTGGCTCCATGCCAGCTTCTTGGGTAAAATGAACGGTTCGGATTCATCTAATTTGATCTGGAACAGTGGATGAGAGATCACGTCAGCGTTACGAGGGAAATGACACGCCGAAAAGACTAATATATCCGCTCGAGGGATAGGTGACCGAATAGACATACCAAAATGGGACATGTTTGTAGCCTAGATATACATCCAAAGAGATAATGTATCAGCAAGAACAAAAAGCCGATATATCTGGATTTTTTTGGTACATTTGATTGGTGAGTAGACACATGTCCTATCAAATCTATTGAAAAAAAAAACATCAATCTGGGCTTCAAATATATTTACGGGTGCGAGTTCAGACAGACCATATATCCGGTAGGTTCAACTATCTATGGATAGGCCAAACTGAATGCTGACTAGGTATAGAGACTGTATATCCGATATTTCATCTATCTATACCTGGTTAGCATTCAGTTTGGCCTATCAGTACCCTTGTCCGGAATCCGGATATATGGTCTGTCTGAACTCGTATCTGTACATATATTTGAAGCCCAGATTGATGATCTTTTTCAATAGATTTGATAGGACATGTGTTTGCTCACCAATCAAATGTACCAAAAGGCATCCAAATATATCAACTTTCTGTTCAAATATCTAGCTTACTGATACATTATCTCTTTGGATGTATATCTAGGCTACAAATATGTGCAATCGGTATGTTTCACGCACTGATCTGAGTTTCTAGGGTACAAACCTTTGAGGGTTCCTATTAGGGTGAGCTTGAGTCGAAGTCAAACTTCAGGAAGGGGGTCCGAGAGATTAACTGTTATAACAAAGATACCCAAATCAGGCCAAAAAAAAAACTGGAGGTCACAAGTTAAATAGTAACCAGACATCCCATGCCGCAAACGCATCGATCCTGCTTCTCCTCAACATCAACATGAACGCCAAGTTGCTCGCTATCTTCCAACTCATTGCTGCTCTTAGTGTTGCGGTCCCTGTCTCTGCCGCCCCACTTCATCGTAAGGCTCAGAGAGCTGAGGGTACGGTGATTTTAGCTCAATGTTCACTCTGTGTGCTAATCGTCCATTACTATTGTTCACTATATACATCGATTGCTTTGTTCAACACAGTGGAACCTCTTGAACCATTCCTGGAGTTTGGCGAGGATGCCATCGCAGGAAGAGCTGAATGTAGGCCTTCTATTACCATCCAATTCACTATATCACATATTGATTGCTTTATGGAACACAGTGGAACCTCTTGCACCATTTCTTGAGTTTGGTGATGACCCCGCTGTCGCTGTGAAGCGGGCAGAATGTGAGTTTGTGGTCAGGTAGTTCCTAGCACTCTTGGCCTAATATGCTTCCTCTTTCATCAGTGGAACCACTCGCGCCTTTCCTCGAGTTCGGTGACAATTGAAGATACTTGAGCTTGCTAATGACTCCATGTTTCTGTTATGAAAAGAAAAAAACAAAATTATGTATACCTCATTAATTTGTCCCCCGGTATAATGTAGTTATGTATGTAACTGGGAATTTGCGGCTCGTACTTGGTGGCTCAAGAGATTTACTGAATTTCCGTGGAACTTGGATCAAAGACTCCGATGGAAGCCCAGTACAATCCTTCAAGTATAATATGTGAATGTGGACCACTGTATACAGTGGCAAGTACGAGTCCTACCTAGAATAATGTTTTTACCATTGAGAAAAAAAATTTGAGCAAAAGGACACAGAGAAGCAGCATCAGAGTCGGTGGGGTGGACATCGTGTTGAAGAAAGCCACAGCTTTACACGGAATATCCCGAAATGCAGAGACCGCTGATTCAATCTCCGCTGATACAACTCCGGTCTACATAGACAGCGGTGATTAACAGACTAAGACTTGTCAACCTTGGATAGAACCACCCATTATCACGCGTGTCTTTCGCTATCTGGATAATGGCTTCTCCTCCTCCCATGTGTATCCTTGGACGAGGAAAATGTGGGCCACCGCTGCGCGCGGCACGAGAACGAGCCCCAAATTTAGTGATTGATGGCGAGAATACAGATTTCTCTGCATCGCCTGCGAAATAATAATATGTCGGATAGAAGAGCGAAAATGATTACTCTGCCAAATCAATATCTTCTATTAATATTTCCTTATCCTTTACAGAACGGGCTAACGGTGCTTCCATTCGAGGAGGCTTTTCTTCTTGATTCTCAAGCTTTTGATATCATCATGAACCTGAATCATGGAGATATATGATCAGAATGGAACGATTACAGCGCTCCGTGGACGCACTGGTTGTCTGGATATAATTCGGTGTACCCCTCACTTGAAGATAGTGGCTTCTGTTTATTCACTGTGGTGAGTTCACGACGTACATGAGGGCTTTACACTGACTCTCGAAGTAAAATCAACACTACAGAATGTTTCGAAAGGCGTCTCTTGTAGGCTTTCTCCTCGTACTTACAGCTGTGAACCTGCTGCAAGTTATGCGCCATTGGAGCTCATTCAGTACTCACAAGGCCAGGGAGGAAGATCGCTTCAGTGAGGCATATTCCATTGCTACATTTCAGGGAGCTAACGTACGCAGCATACACTGGCGACGACTTTCCATCCGAGCTACCCATCCTGAAGAAACCAGCAGTGATGCTCTTCAATGAGAGTAGGCTCTATGATCTCGGGAACGCATTGCACTGGAGCACCCTTATTCCAAAGGGACACGGATGGGTCCATTTAGGCCCGTCACAAAGGCCCTTCGCAGTCACCATGTACCATCAGTTCCATTGCCTTCTCAGTATGCGCCAGGTAATACTGAACGTGAAAGCCGATCCCGCTACCCAATACGAAGCTTCCACATTCAGCCACACAAACCACTGCTTCAATTACCTTCGACAGGGGCTACTTTGCAAGTCTGATATCACGCTGGAGCCGACTGTTGTCTTTCAGAAGCCAAATGGGAAATTTGCCGCGGAAGCATCGGGAAGTGGTGTTCTTCATCAGTGCTCAGACTGGGTTCAGATTCGGGAGTTCGTAGAGCAGAATTATGAAGAATACCTGAATCGATAATATATATGTACTGTGTTTACGCCTCGAATTTCTGTGTATTTTTTTAGAGCCCAAAATTCGCATATAAGCCGAGGCTAATTGTCCTGAGACTCATCCCATCCCCAAAATGTTCGCCACGCGCACTGCAGCTGTCAGAATAATGATGGTACTAACCACGGCTATAACTCTCTGCAATATGTACATAACTGGAGCGTCTGTTAAGGATTGGCTGCATAGTACTCGAGGTAACTTGGTCTCGCCGAGCTTCATCTTCCTACCATTAATCTGATAGTAAATCACATAGGGGCTAAGAAGCAATTCCGTACCAAGCTTCCCATTCTTGTAAACACTGCAGCACTGAGGGTGGAAGCCAACGACTATTACAACATTCACAGCGATCAAGAATGGTCCAGTCTTTTCACCCCGCTCCCCGGATACCCCTTCGGCTTTGTACAGCTCGAGAGTGAAGAGGATGGAACCAAAGCCTTTTTCGAACCAGCTGTGTATCATCAGATGCATTGCTTGGACATTCTCCGACAGATGATTGTCCACCATGATTGGTCCGATCGAGCATCCGAGGAGAGAGCGATTTGGCATGTCAACCACTGCCTCAACATGGTCAGGCAGGCGATTCTGTGCAATGCGGATACAACTCTAGAGCCATCATACATCTTCGATGTGGTTAACGGGAGGAATCAGTCTGCTGCTTCTGGGCTCGATGTCATGCACGTTTGCAGGGACTGGAGCCAGATTAGATCATACGTTGAAGAGAATTATCGGTCGACTTTAGCTCATGGGACTAGTAAGGTCAGTAGATCATTTTAGACACATGTTATCGACCGTTCTAACGAAGGTCCAACAGGAGAATCGAGATTGATGTGATTTTTTTGAATTTTGAATGTTTGCATAGTTCTGTAACTACATAAATAGCAAACCGTATTCGAGTTCAGCATCGAACCCCTGATACCATGCACAGCACTGCCGAGTACGAGCTTCTGGCTACAGCAAATGCCAGCGACAGAGACGATTACAAGCTCAGAAAACAACCTGTCGCAATCAACGACCATCATGACAGCAGCTTCGTCCTTACCCTCCAATGGGCCTACTTTGGTATGGCCATTCTCGGCTTCAATTTGATTCTTATGCTCGTGAACATGGTCCTCGCGAGAAAGCTGGAAAGCTGAGAACCCATCTATGATGTGAACAGTCTTCCAAGGCCGGACCCTTTCGTAGGACTGCATGTCAGTGGTTTTCCTTCTTTCTTGACCGAAGGTTAACCTGTTTATAGCTTTGATGATGATCAGGCAATTGACGCTTTGAAGGCACTCCCAAACAGAGTATTGAGGACGAGAGTGGTATTGCGGGCCGAGTGCGCAGAGGAAATTTGATGTAGAAATTCGGAACATAACGAAGCAGTCTTTCTTTCGGTCAATATACGTCTTCTAGCCAATACACACACTGCCTTTGTATGAGAAACTGACGGGGCAACTCACCTCGCACCCTCTCAAAGGTCCCCAATTAAGACAGAGGAGATATGCGAGCATAAAGCGATAAAGCCCAGCTTCGAAGTTGATCTTAGGGCCTGAATTCAGTCTGGTCATACGCCGACAAAGCTTCCCCGAAAATGACGAGGGAATCCTTGGGAACAGCTATAGCATTCTTTAACCGGGATCACCATCCCAGCGCTGAAATTTTTTTGGATCATCTGAGGACGTCCGTTTCATAGATACATCATGCTTTGAAGCTGCGCTAAGAACACCTAACTCTTTTCCCGTGATGATTGCTCTTCTCCGAGTCTGGTTCATCAGCGTTGCATACGCATTGACTCCGGCTTTCAACAAATCACCGAAGGCACGAAAAAATATTTATGGGTCCATGGACTTCCATGGAGCGCTCATGCGCCGTTCATACATCAACATTGCAACAACATCCGCATTCTCCCGCAGTGAAATCTTCCATTCTCTGATGAAGATGAGTCCCATGATCATGATGCCTCGCTGGCACTTGCTTTAGTTTAATTATACAATATACTTATTTACACAAGCTTTAGAAACCGTGCCGGCTCGCACCTGGTACGGCCGGGTTAACAGCTCGTCTGTGTTCTCCCGTAGTACATCAGAAGAAATCACGTTTTTCTTGCCCGGGTTGACCCGGGTTGTCCAACTGAATAAAGCTCGGCAAGTTGGCGTTATGTGACTGGGAAGCCACACGCGGCCATCTCGATCTTTTCAGCTTGCCAACAAGCTGACAAGTCGTACAAGCCTAGTCTCGTGTAACCAGACTGACGTTACACCTAAACACACTTCGTGTGGTGTAAGTAGTCTGCAGTCTAGTTTTATGAGATCGAAAGTTTAGGGACCAGTTTTTTGCTTACTAAGATTAGTTATTGCATAATATTCCCGCGGTCCGTTTCTCTCATATGCCGGGCATTTTCAGTGCTTCGGAGGGCTGTAGGATGATTGAAGTGTATGTCATTTCATGTACATGTCTTTAGAACCACGAACTACAACGGGATAAAGCAGGCATCAGTAATTTCCCAAATTTATGGGCGCATGGGTGCATAGCAGCCATGCATGCCATACATGCCCATACAAAATTTTTCTGATCCGCCCCATACACTCTGCTAAATCTCCGTACACTCCCATACAGAAGAGTTTAGCGAGTGGTGCCTGAGGTTCCGGGACCAAGGTCGCAGTCACGTGAACGGTATGAAGCGGAGTTTGAAAGAACTTCTGTTGATTTGCTTTTTCAAGTTTTTGCGTCTGCCTTACTCTCAACCACCACGTCACCGTCCACTAACGTCTCTACCTCGCGTTCCCTCCATTCTCTCCCTCTTTTTCTGCCTGCCCACGTTTACCTGCACTGCTACTCTATCACAGGTAAGTGTTTACACCGAGCTTGTCATTGCAGACTCCGAGCGGCAGCGCATCAGTGACAGATATTTTCCTGGTAAGTATCTGACTAGCTCTGCAATGAACGGGTACTGACATCTGTTTCACTGTTCGCTTTGGCTAGGTCTTGTAGTGTCATGGGCTAGCTTCGAGAGCAAGAGTTGATTGGATTTCGGGAAGTGGAATGAGGTGAGTATGGTACATTCGCTTTCGATGCATATCCTTGACTGATTTCTATTGCTGTTATCCAGGATCCTCTGTATCGTACTTCGTTGAGTGTGGTTCAGTCTCGGTAAGTCCTCTCTTTGTTGTAAACTGCCTTCTCAATGTATACCTATATCATCCTTACAATCCTTTCATTGGGATTAGTGCTCGTCCTCATCTTCCTCTTTTCTCATATGTAGCATATTAATTATATTCTCCTACATGCTGTACTAGATACTAGATAGAATCTGATAATATGGATATTGTTTTTCATACCTAATTTGTTGACATCTGTGAGGTGTATGGCATGTATGGAGGTGTATGGATGACGCAAAAAGCAGGCAATTTGAGGTGCATGGGGCGTATGGGGCAGATTAGCCGATGCCATACATGTGTATGGGACTTACGCGTGCCCCCCAATTCCCATACATGGATGGCGGCCGCATGGCTGTATGGCCCCATACGCGCCCATGCGCTCCATACGCCTGGAGAAAATACTGATGGGAGTCATCAGTCCAGTCGAGCGGAAAGAGCAGGTAGCGTCATTTACCTTCCCAAAATGGGACGTGCGAAGATTACACAATAAATCAAATGTATTGAAAAACTCTGGTCCCTAAAAACCTCCGCTTTAGCAACAGACTGCTATCGCATCATTTCAATGATCGCTGATACTGTCTGTTTATAAGAGACTAAGTAGTCTGGTGCAAATCAATAGGCGCGGGCAGCGCTGCTCAGTTATGACATAATCACCAAATACTCCCACAGGCAGTTTCCCCACATTTTCACTACTACTCAAGCAAAACATTATACATATTATTTTACCAGTCATTAGTATGAACCTATATGAGTCAGCCTTCCAAAAATCGTGGTGAAAAATGAAAAAGAACTTGCAAGAAGACCTCAAGTCCAACTCAAGTCCAATTCCGCGAGCAGCACAGCCACTTCCGTGACAAGCCTTTGATTCCCATTCCGTCTGCTCAATAAGTACTACTTTCACTTGAATTTGCATCCTAAAATTTTTGTGTGCATTAAATTTAAAGGCCCTGAAATTCGTATACATCAGCAAAATGTACATCCGGCTTTTAGCGACTTTTCCGTAAGTTTTTCCGGAACCGGCTCAACTTTTCAAACCTATGTGCCCTTTCTTGGAAAAGTACCCGGGTACTTTTCAAACCTCGTCATCGTCAATCAAACTCCTGTCAAAGTGCGTATAAAAGTTCCATTCAAGTACCTAAAAAACTACAGTATGTAGACGCTGTAGTTCTAAAAAATACACTCGTATGGTTTAACGCATGAGGGTCATCAGCCGGCCAACGGGAAACACTGGCTAAGTCTATTGCACTAGAGTGTGAACAGGATCAGTGCCGTGAACAAGCGAAATGGATAAAACTCACCAGCGACGACACTACAGCCCAGTGACAACTTCATCATCACCACTACCTTCTGACCCTTCATCTTCCCTTCCCTCCTCGCTCTCCGCATTCTCATTCAAAGCGGACATCTCCACATCATGGCTATCATTCTCCCCATCATCCTGAGCTGACGCTGCAATTTCCGAAGGGATGGCGTGCTTTGCTTGAGCAAGGAGTTCATCTGGGTCAATGTCCGGAAGCTCCCAATCTTCAGCAGGGTCGGGTGTGGGTGGTTCAGATGCTGTAGACTTCTTGTTGAGCTTGGGCTTGGAGACAGGCTTCAAAAGGTGCTTCTCAGCGCTTTGAATGATGCGATCCCACTGTGCCGCACTGCATCGGTTAATGTTTTTGATAGGATTCATGGCGAAATGGGAATGTAGATTGGTAGTCGTTTCAAACTGGACCACCTTCCCCTCCAGCGTGACATCCCGGTCGCCCCAAATTGCTGAAGAAAAGTGACCATCGACTCCAGAGGGAATGACTTCGTTTCCAGATGAGTAAAATGTAAATGCCCGATGGACCTGTACCAAATCAGCATACTATCTCTCAACAAGGCATCAATAACGCACCGCCAAGATGGACAAAACCATAGCACCCGTGGGACGCTCGGATAGACGTTGGTCTGCGGTGACCTTTGCAATGGCCTTCAGGTGTTCGGAAAATGTCTTTGAGATGATGAACGACTGGAAGGGGCCCTGAAAAGTTTTTAGCGACCTGGTTTGTCAATACAGTAGACGAAAACTCACTGCGTACATGGTCTTACCATTCATTTCGATGGCATGCGAGTAATAGTAAGGGTGAGACTTGTAATCACCAGTGGTCTGCTCTTTGACATAACATCGACGTTCCTCAGGGGTAGATAGGCCCTCATGTTGGAAAAGCTGCTCAATAGCCTTCAGAGCTGCCTTGCCTATGCTGTTACACCATGAGTTGAGTCTGTCCTGGGTCTAAGAAAGAAGAGTTGATGAGTAACATGCAGAGTCTCGATGAAAAACCCATACCAAAGTCTCGATGACTTTACCTGTGTTAAACTCTGTGAAACGCTGGCATATATCCTCTGGCATTACATCTTCCCAAGTCTGTTCGAGCTCGTTGACATTGGGACTAGTCCAAGCAATGAGGCAACCGGTAAATTCGATAATTGCAGGAATAAACTTGTCTTTGAATGCGGTTTGGACAGCTTCAGGAAGATTACCAAGGCGAATCCCCCTTTTCTTGATGCTGGTAGGAGCGACATAATCTTCCGAGTTTGTAGGTTCAACCTTGATGATGGTAGGCTATGTGGATTTTCCAGTCAGACTCTGAATAGAATTATAACTATCACTCACCTGTACAACAGCTGCCAGAGACTTGGCCTTGATTTTGATAGATCTACCAGTGGCACCGGTAACCTCAGGATTTTCTTCATCGTCGCTTTTTTCGTCCCCAAATCCACCATATTCGTAGTCAGCATCCTCGCCGTCCTTAGTCTCGCTGGCTTCTACATTGGAGACAGGGTTCTTGGTATCGGGTCCCGAAGTAGAAGAAGATATCATCAAGACTTGTTTCTGTGTTGACCATTGTGGGCGAAGGCCTTGAGGACCCTTCTTGGACTTTTTCGCAGGCGGCTCGGACGTCCTGGATGGAGAGGGAAATTAACTGGACTCGCCAAAAATAGAAATCAATAGAATTCCACAAACACGTTGGGCCTGGGAGACTCCGTTCTTTTTGCTGACACCTGTGCACGCAGTTCTCCTTTCTTCCTACTACCACTGACCCGAGCCTTCTTTGGAGCTGGCTTGTTGTTGTCTGAGTTGTCTAGGCCAGCCTCAACGTTGTCATCATCACTGTTGACGTCAACATCACCTTGTGGATGTTCCGAGGCAACGTCTTCGAGTGTTGTAGGCGCTGGTAAGCATAACTTCAGTTTTTTTTTGTCTGTTTAGCTAAAAGTGCAAAACTACTCACCTTCAGGAGTTCTGGAATCTGCAAGACCTTAGGTGAGCTACTATTCATTTCAAACTAAGCTCATCCAGACGACTTACCCTGATTTTTAGCAGTAGAACTCTGTTTGCGTTTCATCTTGTCTTCAACGGTTCTCTCTGAACTGGTCTCGGAGTCTGGGTGATGGGTCAGTATTACCATCTGACATATACACCATTTTACTCACTGGTTTTCATGTTGGTTTCAGGTTCTTCTACGGCAGTGCCAGTCGCTTTGAATGTATAACTAGTCAGTTGCAAAGTGTAGTATTAACGAGATATGGTCAATGCTATACCTGGTTTAGGGTTTGCCTTCTTTTTCATAGTGCTTTTGGGGGGATGATTTGCGTTTTTCTCTGCGTCTTTGTCTTCCTGGAGCATGCGGTCCTCAAGTTCAGCAGTCCTAGTGATGGCGTTGTTCCTGGCGGTTACCCGGGCTGCTTTGTCTGTGGCCTTGGCCAACTTCTCAGTGTTGACCTCGTCACTACTGCGTCTGGGAGCAGGCATGTCTGGTTTTGCTGGATGAGGGTCCCGTGTTCCCCGCAGTGCCATACCATTCCCTGCTTGCACTGGTGGTGCACTTCCTTTTTTCGGTTTCGGAAGGTTGTCGTTGAGAGCAACTGCTGCGGGAGCTGCCGTTGCTGGAACTCTTGGGCGACGAGCATTTGGACGATTGACGGAAGACATGGTGCGATTGGTTTGACTTTGATGGTTTGACTTTGACAAAATTTTTTTTTTTTTTTGCCGCTTGATTAGTCAAGCATATCAACCAAGCTTCCACTACCTCCGCTGTTTGGCACAGCTCTTTTGCCATGGTCCGCCAGATCAAGCGTGTACAATGCCCTGAATGTGGACTCAAAGTCAAGAGTGAGGGTGGCCTCAAGAGACACATAGAAGCTAAACATGCAGAGCCTCAACCTGACCCTCCTGCACCTCGTTTTCCCACTCCGGATCTCAATTCTTTTAATACACCCCCTCCACAGTCTCGTCCACCATCACCCATATTTTCTTCTCGGCGTTTGCCACGGCGCAGACAGAATGGATCTCCAGTCCGTCTTCAATGGTCAGCAGCGCCCCTAGATTTGAGAAAGTACGGTACCCATGTCGAAATGGCACATCCCATTCTGGATGGTAAGAATTAATTCTCTCTCAATACTTGGTGGTGTTTCTGACCTACATATATACAGGCACTCCCTGTGATCAAAACGGTTACGATCTACCCGAAAACAGCCTACCGGCTCCTGTCGTCAACGACAACGAATTCGATGACTGGGCGCCATTCCAGAATGCAACAGAGTTCAAGTTGGCAGAGTTTTTGTACCACAAAGTCCAGATGTCTGCGGGTGACATCGATACCCTCTCGCAACTCATCTCCGAGCTCATGGCCCCTGAACGATCAGACAATGTCCCTTTCCATAATCACCGGGAGATGTATGGTCTTATTGATGCCATCCGTCAAGGCGAGATCCAATGGGAGAGTTTTACTGTCAAGTTCAACGGTGACTTACCAGAGGATCAGAGCCCATTGCCAGCGTGGAAACAGCAGGAGTATCAAGTCTGGTTTCGGGATCCACTTGCCATCATGGAGCAAATGTTGGCAAATCCGAGTTTTAAGACCGAGATGGACGTTTCGCCCAAAAGACTGTTCAAGAATGGGAAGCGACTGTACCGGGATTTGATGACGGGTAATTGGGCATGGACTCAGTGTGTATGTATTTCTCCTTCTGTCCATTTTCATTAAGGGCTAACTCCACTTCATAGGATGAGATCGCGGAAGATGAAAGTACTCACGGTGCCATGTTCTGTCCAGTAATCCTCGGCAGTGACAAAACGACTGTATCAGTTGCGACTGGGCAAAGCGACTACTACCCACTGTATATTTCCCTTGGAAATGTCCATTCCTCAGTCAGACGTGCACATCGAAATGCCGTAGCCCTGCTTGGTTTTCTTGCAATCCCTAAAAGTGAGTAGTTCATTATTATACATTATTCAAGTTTCCTTACGCATTGTCACTTCTAGCTTCACAAGACCATGCCGGTGGTGCTGATTTTCGGAAATTTCGCCGACAGCTATTCCACACATCCCTCGAGCATGTTCTTTCTAGTCTAAAACCCTACATGACATCTCCGAAAGTCACAAAATGCGCAGACGGCCACTACCGACGTGTTATCTATGGTCTGGGTCCTTATATCGCTGACTATCCAGAGCAAGCGCTGCTAGCCTGTATAGTACAGGGTTGGTGTCCAAGGTACAACATCTTTCTCTATTATCCGTATAAATACTGATGATAAATGATAAAGATGTACTGCTCTGCCAGATGATCTTGACTCGGTGCCTGGAAGGAGAAGTCATGAGCATACAGACTCATTGTTTGCTGGTGAGGGATGCTCTCTAAAGGAGTTGTGGGATGATTATGGAATTGTCGCCGACCTTCAGGTGCATTCTCATCTGCTATTATTACCCCTTACAAATTGATGAAGTCCTCCCATAGCCTTTCACTCGTTCTTTCCCTCGGGCAGACATACATGAGTTGTTATCACCCAACCTCCTTCATCAATTCATCAAGGGCACCTTCAAGGACCATCTTGTAGATTTGGTCTTTGAGTACATTGATGCAACATACTCAAAGCAAGAGGCAAGCCAGCGTAAGGCCGATATTGACAGAAGGTCCGTTTATGAGCTCCACTATAGGCTCAATGTCTTGATGATATTTTCTTCTAGAATCTCAATCACATCACCTTACGCAGGTCTTCGTCAGTTTCACAAGGGCCGTGGGTTTAAGCAATGGACCGGAGATGATTCAAAAGGGCTGATGAAGGTGAGTAATAGTCTTTCTTTTAGCGAGTCTCATCTCATTGTATCACATAAGATTTTCCTTCCAGCAATTGTCGGCCATGTCCCACCACAGATGGTCAGGGCTGTAGCTGACTTCATGGAGTTCTGCTACCTCGTTAGGCGCAGCGTCATTGATGAAGACGCTCTCAATGCTATTGATGACGCTGTTTCTCGCTTCCATCGCAATCGGGAAATCTTCAGGACCAGCGGTATACGTCCTGACGGCTTTTCCTTACCTCGCCAGCATTCCATGATACACTATCGACCGCTTATCCAGCAGTTTGGGGCTCCTAATGGGCTTTGCTCATCAATCACGGAGTCCAAACACATCAAGGCTGTCAAACGTCCCTGGCGCCGCTCCAGCCGCAACAAACCTCTTGGTCAGATGCTCCTCACAAATCAACGCTTGGACAAGCTGGCAGCATATCGCGTCGATCTCGAGTCAAGAGACAAACTCCAACCACCCAAAGGCTACCTCAAGAGGATACAAGACTCTTTACCGCCCCCACTACCCCTGACAACGGAGATAATGAAGATGAAGGGCCAGTTGATGAACCATTTTCTCAGGGAGATGTGAAATTATCCAAGCGTGCTGGTGAGTTGTTTTGCAGAGCCTTATACTACTATACTAAAACGAATCTCATCTAGCTAAAGGAGTTCCGAGAACCCTGACGGATCTGGCTGTGTATGTCTCGCAGCCTTCCCTTCCTGTTTTGATACGACATTTTCTGTACAACCAACGCTACCCGGATGCACCCCTTGGCCAACGAGGATGTGACGTGCCCATCGACCAGTGTCCCAACTTCCTTGATGACCATCCGGTCTATCTCCATAACTTGGCCCAAGCTACCTTTTTTGCTCCCAGTGACATGTCCGGTCTAGGTGGAATGCGTTGTGAACGGCTTCGAGCTGTCAAATCTTGGTTCGGGGGTGCTGCACGTTACGACTGTGTTTTTATGGAAGGGGATACATTAGAGGATGGTTTCTCGGGCCTACTTGTAGGCTGAGTCTTCATGTTTTTCCGGTTCTCCTTTGAAGGTCGAGTCTATCCCTGTGCTCTTATCCATTGGTTCTCAACTATTGGAAATGGGCCTTGTGATCTGACTGGCCTGTGGATGGTCCAACCGGACTTCGACAGGGAGGGAAATCCTAACCTTGAGGTTATTCACCTCGACTGTATTTACAGGGGTGCTCATTTGATTGGCATTACAGGCGATACTCATTTGCTGGCTACCGGGATTGCAGCCAGTGATTCTTTGGATGCCTATGAGGCTTTTTATGCTAACAAGTACATAGATTATCATGCGCATGAGATAGCTTTTTGATAGTTTGCGACTGCGTGTACACTGTATGTAGTAAACAAAATTCCCATAGTCCGAGTCAAAGCCCGAGTCAGTGCCCGAGACGTAGTAGGGATTAAGTAATCAAGGCTATTAAAAATTTTCTTTGTCGTTCTGTGTCTCCTTCCGTCTACTCATGAAACGAGAGGCTGAGCTCGTTGAGCCTCGGACACCCAAGAGGCAAAACACCTTGTAAGCTTTACCCTCGTTATACATACTTGTCTCAAACTTGTCTACTCTTTGCTGGTTGCGAAGAGTTATAGAGTCCTCGCAGTCCCCAGAGGTGCTTGTGCATAGCACACCTTGTAAAGCAGAGCCACGACATTCTCCTGATGTCTTTTCCAGGACCGAAGAAATGTATCTACTGCGCAAGATTTTGTTCTATTATTGTGATTGATATTCAGCAACTTTTGGCAGTGATGATCTCGTTGAGGGCAATACAACAATAGTATCAACAAAGTACGTGAATTATAATCTCGAAACATTTTTCAATTGACAGTAGCCTAGCATTACAGAGTCCCCAAGCAAAACGGATCTATTAGGTCGTGATGAGAATCAAACTGATAAAGAGGCGAGGATCAATGAACTGCGAGAGCAGTATAGCAAGGATCTGGGAAGGGTAAAATTTTGGAAGGACCCGAGCATGATCGAGATTCCAGTAGGCAGTGAGTGCTCACCTTTATCATACCATTTTTGTCTAGTGATCACTGTTACAGAACCTTGTCCTTTTCTGATACGCAGATACGGCAATCCTCCTTCTCCCGTCTCCCAATGCAAGAAACGAATTGACCAGCTAGCAGACACGTTGTATGACTCAAACCTGCGATGCGAAGCCCTGTCATTGAACCTACAGGCAGCTTCTTATGCTCTTGAATCGGCTGAACGGGAACGGGATCGTGCTGTTGAAGAGCATACAAAGTTGCGCAAAGAGATTGTAGGACTTCATTGTGAGTTGAGACGCCTGCAAGACCGCATTAAAACTGGCGGGTGGGACCTGATACGTCTTTCAGACTCGGTAGATATAGTGTAATTGTAACTTACTACTAAGTACTCTTAAAGTTTGTGAAAAGCTCTAACGAAAACCCCTGCGTGCCCGGGACAAAGTACAAGCCTCAAAAAAAAAGGCACAGCTCGATCAAAGATGCGTAAAAAAAGCTCCAGCAAACCTTTGATCAGTAAAAGCGTCGAAAACCGCCTCAAAACCCCGAAAACCCGGATGTATGTTTTACTGATGTAAGAAAGAACGGAGTGATTCAGTGCAGAAATGCTTGTGCCTTTGGCTTGCCGAACTAGATTATGTAATAACCCCGCAGCGCTGCCCGCTCTAAGAGATAACCATAAGACTAGTACAAGCCGGGCAATTGAAGTGTGTGTTTTACACGCCGAAAAGACAAAAATATCCACTCGATGGAAAGGTGAACCGATAGACAAATTTTGCACTGATATATCAAAACAAAACTTGTCTATCAGTTCACCTTTCTGTCGAGCAGATATTTTTGTCTTTTCGGCATGTTACTGGTGTTCTGATCTTCCATTTTACGATGAACAGGGTCAAATCTAGGGCTTCGCACCGTACAGTATACTGGTACGCCCGTAAACTTACGGGTCAGATACTGATACGGACCAACCCACACCGTAGCGTTCGGAGGAAAGTGTTGGCAATACTGGTACGGTCTGGGTACGGCAGTATTACGGGTTACGGTATGTACTGATAGATAAATTTTCGTAAAATAGTAAACGAGTGCAAGACAGGCTAATTACTACTGCTACTGCTTTCGGTTTCAGGCCAAATAGAGCTTGTGCTTTGCAATCATGAGCAGTCTAACCATACCGGCCGATAGACCCGCTCGACGGAGGGAGATAGTGTCGTGTCTGCCAGAAAAACCCCGTTCAACAGCAACGGCAGAGCCTATAGAAATGTAAGAGTTTTAGTGATGCAGAGAGCTTCAGCGCATACCTGGGATGCTGAATATGTCCAGAGCCAAGCAGTAAAGATTCGGATATGTCGCCTTGTGTCCCACCCACCATGCGATAGGATCACATTTCTCACAATCTTCGGGAGGAACCTTCCCAAATTCAGTGAGTTCATCATGCACTGCATCTACCTTTTGGTGGTATTTGGACTTGAACTTCTTTTGCGGAGATCCATCGACATGAACAAAATCAGAAGAGCCAATAGAGGCTACTATCATTGTAGAAGTCAATTTCATGGGTGTCCTGAGACTTCCATCTGTATTTACAGCACACTGGCCACAAGACATCCGAGAGAAAAGGGATGAAGGAAAGGATAGGGACAGTCTAAGAAAAATGGGCACAGATGCTTTTATAGAAGAAGAAATAAATTCGGCACTGTAAATCGTACATGAGATTCTCTGACATAGGAGAGAGAATGTATTTTTGGAAAGAGGTATCCATCGTCACGATAACGTGACCCGTTTTCCTTTCCTTTTCGCGTCCATCATCTCCTTAAGGATATCTATCCTTAGGTGATTTCCTCTTCAATTCCATTCATCAATCTTCAAATCCCTTTCATCTTCCTTAAGCGTTTAACTCTTCGCATCCCGTTCATCACCTTCTTGACTTCTCGACCCAACCTCTCTGATGTCTACTTTGCAAGAACCCATCCAGCTTGACGCTGCTAACCGACGCCACGGCACCCGTGGCCCAGGCGGCCGTTTTCAGCGTGCCACCAACCAGGAACCAGCCTTGGTGGGCACGACAGATCACGCTCCTGTCAACCAGCGTGCTTCTCAGCCACCTGTTGACATGGGAGGTAACCAAGGCCTCCCTGAGTTCGGCCCCGACCAGTTCATTGAGCCAGGCTCGCCTCATCTTCCTCCCACTCCTTGTCTAGACCCAGGCGATGGCATTGAGCGGCCTAACACGGCTGCCTCACCCCTAGAGCACACCGCTCCTCCTGCCCGTCCTCGTCGGCGCCCCATGGGCCAAGACATCTCTGATGCCAGCGACTCTGATGACCCTGACGGTGCCCCTGGGCACCCTAAGGCCAATTTGGATCCTCTCTGGACTCAAGGAAACGGCGGTGGTCCCAACCTGGGACAGTCCAACCATGGCCTGGGTTCCTCTGACCGTCCTCAACAGGACAACAGGAATCGTCAGTCCCTTTCTCCGGCATTACTTGCTGTACCTGACCTAACCATGCCTTTACCTTAGGTGATGGTCCTGCAATGCTGGGCCGCTCTGCTACCACAGACTCTGGCTCCCATGATGACCCAGTTGTCCCATCTTTGCACCATGGCGACCCACCTCCTAGACCCCGTCCCCGCGACACATCTCGCCAACCCACACCTGGACCTCACCGATTCCGGAGAGGGACCGAACATGATCCCGAGAACGACACATCTGACTGCATTCCCACAGCTGCCAAAGGGAAAGGACGTGCGATTCAGCCATCGCCCATCCAGCCGAACCGAGAATCAGGAGAGCTGCCCTACACCGACACTCGGTACGCTCATTTCCAAGGGAATTGTCGTCGCCGTGAACAACGAGAGGATCCCGACCCTTCTGACGACGAGTCTTCTCCCAGGAAGAAACACAAGGCCGATCGTTCCAGGAAGAGGTCGAGGAGATCCAGAAAGTCCAAGAAGGGCAAGAAGAAGTCGAAGTCTCGTCGAAAGTACGACGATGACTCTGATTCCTCTGACTCCGACTCTTCATCGTCGTCCTCTTCGTCTTTGTCTTCCTCGGATTCCGGGTCTGAACGGCGTCCTCTCCCTAACTCTGCGTTCTCCCTCTCTACAGTGGTGGCAAACAACCTCAGAGACTTTTGGCGTCATCACATGCCCCTAACTCTCTTCAGCGCCAGACTCATGCGCACCTTCCTCGCAGCACTCTGCACAAGTGAATGCCGCATCCATGCTCCAGACATCCTACTTTTGCAGGAGTCCAACCTCCCTGACATTGCACGCAACCTGAGAGATGCAATCCTACGTTTCTATCGTTACTGCCGTGGCAAGGACGTGGGGTCCAGCACTGCTCGATGGGTAGCTGACGAGTGGTACTCACTCATTATGCGGATCTCGGACATGGACACCCTGTACGACGACTTCCCCACTGCCGTGTACTATCTGCAGGAGACCTTGCATGACTGGGAGTCTTCTCCACAACCTTGGCGAGTCTCGGTAGCGGACATCCGTCGCCCGGTCTAGGACCGGTATCATCTCAAGATTGTCTCTCAGTGCGCACATTTTGCCTCGATCCTTCCACCGGGCATCAACTCGTACCTTTCGGTTTGGGTGCATGACAACCATCGCAGCCTCAACTCTCTCATTCCAACAGTTCCTCCTCATCCTTTCGTGGTGGTAACACCATCACCTCCTCATGGCGCAACCTACTCTGCTGGTTGTGTGGGCTCGAACACTGGTACCAGGAACACAGACCCAAGTCCAGTGACTTCCTCAAAAAATCTGGGAGTTCCTACAAGGATTCACAGGGACATATGTACTGCATCGGCTACAACGGCCATGGATGCTCCTTGTCTGCCTCCTCCTGCCAGTTCCAACATCTCTGTGGCCGATGTGGCCCGGCCGACCATACTTCCCAGAACCACACTTCCTCCGGCCTCAACTCTAGGTCAGACCCTTCCTCCAAGAAACCATAATCTTTCCCCCATTGTCACTCGTCTACGCCACGAAGCATGGACCAGGCTTCTCGTCACCACTGGTGGTTACGAAAAGTTCTGGGCTGTGCCAGAGGGCCTTTGAGATGGCTTTCTCATCGGGGTCGAATCCTACAAACTATCTCACACATACATCCCAAAGAATCATCCATCTGCCATCACACATTCCCATATCATTGAAGACAAGTTCAGCAAGGAGATAACCAAAGGATGCATATCCATTGGTTTCGAACCAAGCTATCTCGAATCCTTGATCGGCCCATTCTGCACATCACCTCTAGCAGTTCTCGAACAAAAGCCGGGAAAGTTCAGAATCATCATCAACCATTCCTACCCTCACACACCGATTCACATCCAGCGTCTCCTCGAAACCTCTCCTCCTCTCAGTGATATCCATGATCACAATGTACACATACCCCCTCCCATAACCATCAACCCTGAGGTATACTCAGTCAACTCCCTCATCAACACTGACAAATACCAATGTGCTTGGGGTACTTTCTCAGAGTGCTGGCTACTCATTGCCAACGCACCACCTGGCACTCAGGCATCTGTATTTGATGTCGACGCAGCCTTCAGAAACATACCTATACACCCGTCAGCACAAAACTTTGTAGCTATGATGTTCAACGGCTTGGTCTACATGGATCAGTGCCTCAACTTCGGAAAGGCTTCATCGCCAGGCATATGGGGACACGTCGCTGACGCGATGGTTCACATATTACTCAACTCTGGTGTCGAAGCGCTCATCAAATGGGTGGACGACTTTATTTTCTTCTGTTATCCAAAGCTTTCCCTACCAGACGACACACACATCTACTCATATGACAAAAGCCTCATCTGGTCCATAGCAGAGGTACTGGGATGGCCCTGGGCCTTACCGAAATTTGTTGCATTTGCCGTGTTCTTCTCCTACATCGGTTTCCACTGGGATATCGAGAAGAAAACTGTAGAACTCCCGGAAGCAAAGAAAAACAAATATTCCACAAAAATCACCACATTCCTTTCAAACCCTACGCACACAAAGGAAGAAGTTGAATCCATCATGGGTACCCTTCAACACGTCACCTTGGTGGCTCCACATGGCTGCGCCTACCTAGCCTCCTTACATCAATTCGTCTCCGGTTTCAAGGATGACCACCATCGTTTTGTCTGCCATCAGCGCACAAAGCCCATGGAGGACGATCTTAAATGGTGGTTGAACCAGCTGCAACTCAACTTCCTCGGACTTCACATCACCAAACCCCCTCCACTCGATGAATCCACCGTGCTACACGTCAATGCCTCTACTTCATGGGGAATTGGCCTCATACTCAATGGCTGTTGGCTAGCCTGGGAATTCAAACCCAACTGGACAGGTGAAGGCCGTCACATTGGTTGGGGCGAGATGGTCGCCATCGAATTAGCTCTCCTCACCCTCATTACGTCCCACTGCTCAAATACACACATCTGCATCCTCTCCGACAACCAAGGCATGGTCGGCGCTCTGAAAGCCAGCTATTCTCGAGGTCCTGCACAAAACGCTTCCCTGAGAAGGATCGTGTCTTTGATGCAGGAACATTCCATATGGTTGACCGTGGAGTGGATACCGTCTGCTTCTAATTCTGCCAACGAACCTTCTCAAGGTACACACTTCAGGCACCCATACTAAGGTACTTAGTTAGGTGGATTAGCTCCTGCAAGCTAATCCACCTAAGTAGGGGTAGTAACCCGGTCTCTAACCAAGTCCCTGGGATCTACCACCTGCCTCCTGGGCCTACCTGTGGGATATCCCACAAGCTCTGGGATCTACCTGTGGGACATCCCAGGAGCTGGTTTTTGGCTGACCAGCTCATACCTTTGGGACATCCCCTGTGTCACACTGTCACACAATTTTCCTTAATTCTGATATAGTTCCTGCACAATGTTGCATCCTTTTGTTTCCCGTCATCCTTCTTCACCTCAATTTTAAATATGCAGTCATAACACTCAAAATATTACACTGAGCAGTGCCTCCTAAAATAAATAACTTATCAGTCATTTCACCATGATAAACTCTATTGTAGACCCCAACCTTAATTTGTTGTCCAGTAAAGAAATAAATAGTGCCCATAACTTGTATGCCATTGAAACCATTTTCTACATGTATTCAAGCTTTTCCTGGTGCTATGGGTACTTAACCCCACAAGTGGGGACTTGGCACATTCCAACATCTCACTTGCCAGCTGGCACATCCCAATGCCTCACTTGCCAGCTGGCACATCCCAATAGATATCTTGGGGCAAGGGACTTCCCATAGTATTATGTATCAGCATGGGATCTCCCAATCTTGTAAATTGGGATATCCCATACACATTTATACACAGGGATATCCCTTGAGAAATCTTTGGGGATGTCCCCACACCATATATTGTATGGGATATCCCACATGCATTCTCCTGGGGTATCCCAACCTACACCAGTGCATGGGATATCCCACATGCATTCTACTGGGATATCCCAACCTACACCAGTGCATGGGATATCCCACATGCATTCTACTGGGATATCCCAACCTACACCAGTGCATGGGATATCCCACAACCTGCCATTGGGATCTCCCAGTGGACTCACATGGGACATCCCAGCAGATTCCGCTCACTGGGCACTGGGCAAATGGCGAGGCTAGCAAATTGTGTGCTCTTCTCTGGACATTTGTAAGAAGTATCAGGCCTGAACAGCGCTGTTAACCTATCTATATGGGTACGGCCGTATTTTATTATGGACTTATAAATATGGTAATGACGACACTTCGGGTACCCGGTCTGGACTCGGGAACACGCTCTGTGCCACTAAGGCTTGTGGGCGCTAAGGCGTACAGACCACTCTGTCAGAGGATTGATGCCAGCTTTTTCAATGCCACAATAGTGTACCGGTTAGCACACCTTACTCTTTGAGTGGGAGGCCCGGGTTTGAATCCAGGTTGTGGTGTAAACTCTCCTGATCTTGTTTTTGCCTTTCGATATTGTCTTCATTTGGATTTTTCTCGTGAACTGTTGTAAAAACCTCTGTACTCAATAATGTCTCTTGATCTGCCCTTTTCAGTAGTGTACAGTGTATAAATTCTTCTTCCCTCTTGAATCTCCCAAAAAGTTCATTACGAAAACAAATATCTATATATCAATCATCTATAACATCCACCACCCCTCTGAATCCATCTACCTCGTCAGTCGCATCCAAAACTGCCACCAATGCCGCATCCATACCTTCCTCAAAATCTACATCAAAGACTCCACCCTCCATCTCCTCCACCGATGAAGTTACCACCTCAGCTTGTGCCTCAGCCAACTCCTCTACTGAAGGACCCCAACCTTCTGAATATCCATTACTTGCATCCACCCCGACAAGGGAAGGCAGCCATGCTGCACACATTTTCAGAAGGTGCTTGCACCGTAGATCCAGCTGGTAGAAGAGCCCAGATTCCCCTTCTAGATGGATGAGTCAACTCTCATTGAAGATCAATCCGAATTGACCATATGACGTACCAGTCACCTCCATTACATCGTTCAGTCTTCCCCATTCCTCAACAAACCACTCCTGCAGAGACTGGCGGTAAATGCGGATCCGCCCGGATTCCTTTCCTAACATTTTCATCAGCCATCCATGCTGGGGGCTCTGTTCCCCCCTCGTCATCTAATCCAATATCCTGCCAGATATCCTCGTCGACGTCCAAATCAAATAACGTTTCCCGTTGCAGCTTCTTCGGAGCCACCGCAAACTTTGTCGCACGGCCTTTCCAGATTAACTCAGTCATTTCGTCGCAGAGCTTGTTGTACTTCGTTGCCAAGGCTGCGATTCCAGGCTCCCGTCTCTTGATGGAGTCTTGAATGTGCTCTGTCAGCTGTTGCTCTGATAACCCGACACGTCAGTTAATAATCCCATACACATAGAACAGAAGTCACTCGGACTCACCACTGCGTTGTTTCCTAAACGAACGCTCCAATCTATCAAACTCAAATTTCCGCGATCGCAGACGTTCCTGGATACGTTTCTTCAACGCTCGTGCATTCATCCTCTTTGTAAGATAAAGGTTTCTCTTCAAGTTGTTGACTTCCTCGAGCTGCTCCACTCCCAGTGCCCGTTCCTGTCTCTTCAAGTCGAGTTCTGTCTTGCGAATAGATTCGTCTGCCTTCTTCAGATCCTTGCCAGCCATAGCCCTCTCATAGGATGTTGAGGTCCTCGAGATGAGCACCTCCTGGAGCTGTGTCTGTCGTTGCCTCAGAATCTCTACAGCCTTCCGTAGCCTAAGCGTCTCTTCCACCGCTTTTTCCCCTGCTTTTTTCTGTTGTTCTGAAAGCCAGATATTTGTCAGCTACCCTTGATCGCATCCAAAACAAGAGGATTGACGCACTTTGAAGAGGCTTCGTCTGAGACTTGACCTGTAACCTCCACTGTTCACGAAGCACCTCTCGGGATTTCCCCTGCCTTGTCAAAGTCTTCTTGAGCATCTCGTCGTCGCTGCAGACATAATTGAAGCTTTCGATGCAGCCATTTCCCAGCACCAACAAGAGCTTGCTTGTTATTGAAGTGTAGTTGCGAGTCAAGCGTGTAGAGACGGACATAGTACTACATTCCAGGAATGGATGTCAGTAGCTGGAGCTAGATAAAGCACAATAAATTAAGGAACTCACCCCTGCTACCCGTGTATACGCAATTAACTGACTCAGAGCGTGCCAACACCTTTCGCAAGTCTCTCCATCACATAAACCAAAACCTCCACGCTTCCTCGGGTGGTATACAAGCTGACATGGCCATTGGTGACCGTAGGCATGGAAAACTGACACTCCCCACACGATACGATCCAGATACCGAGACAGGAAGCCCCACTTCAAGCAGCTTCGTTCTAGTTGGCAGGCAATATCGTACAGAAAACCAACAGTCCAGTCCTCTGGCAAGTTTTCAAATAATGTCTGGAGGAGGACGAGAATATAATGTTGTTTGTCCCCCAGGGAGTTCATCGTTACCATAAACAGGCTGGCACCGTGAGGGCAGAACATTCCCGCCAGTGCACGCTCATCATATCCTTTAGCACGAGACTTTGAACGCGAATCGTCTGAAGCCGTAAAACTCGTGTTACACCTGTCCAAAACTGACTTCGGAATCTTCATTCCCTGCTCGACATAGTCGTTCTCCAGATCCTCGTCCTCTCCCGCTCGCTTGCCTGGCCTTGTACCTCGAACATTCTCAACGTAGTCCTCCATCTCGCACACTGTGTCTGGATGGATAAAGAAGGTGTCTGGATGTACTCGACAAGGGTCTTTCCCGTGCTGGTCGTTATGCTTCTGGGTAAAGCACACGTCCACGCACACGAGGACAGTAGGTCTAAATGAGAACATCATTAGCACTGTCAAATCATTTGAGGTGTCAAAGTGACTCACCCTTTCTCTGCATCCTCGTCATTTGGCCTTGTAGTCCGCCCAAAGCACATAGGACATCGGGATCTCAGATATTCAGAAGGCCGCCTATTTTCGTTGTCCAGGGTGCGAGACCTGCCTTCCACAGGACCCGCAGGACCAGTAGTCGTTCTCTCACAGGAGGGTGACTCGGAACGTCTACGTTTTCCAGTGCGTCCAGGCAGATGTTCCTCATCGTCAGATGAGTCCTCTTCATGTCTAGCTGCTTCCATATCTCTTCTGCCTTGTTCAGTACCACGGTGCACATTTGCCTCTTCTTGAAGTCGATCATTGGTGTTCCTTAGATATTGGTTGCAATACTCAGTCGTCGCGTTCTGTAGACTATTGAACCACTGAAGGGCATTGGAAAAACGTCGTCGAAGAGGATCCTATACATCCACAATTAGCCTACTTGCAGGTCTCTAAGCCGCAGATATCACTCACCATGCCTTTCAACCGATAGTTCTGTGCATCAAGGAAGCTCTCCAATGCATGGCACCACGCTGTATGGTTAGGTGTGATTCGCAGGAACAATCGCGTAACGAAGTCCAGCATCCTGATATCCACCGCTAGAGTCGGTCGGAATGGTGCACAAGGGAACAGGCCACTCTTAACCAGCTGTTTTGCAATATAGGTACGAGGCTGGCAACGACAATAAGGAACGGTGATCGTCTCCAAGCCTAGGGACTGTCAGTATGTGATATCTGACACAGCTCTAGTGCAACTCACGATTAAAACAGACTACGCTGACCGTCAATTCCTGACGATTCCGACACTCGCAAACCTCCTCCAACCTAAATCCAAGATCCTCACGTAGGTTCCGAGTATCCTGCAGCAACTCCATGTAGGGATCTACCAGGCTGGGGATGACCTCGGTCATCCAATGTTTGGCCTGGTCTGCTTTCTTCTGCCTACTTCCCTTTACTGGAGATCTTTGTCCAACTATGCTGTGAAATCCTCCTTGAAACAACGTTGCAACTTCCCCGTTGTTGGGAAAGTCAGTCCTCGGAAGCGGTCCAGAGGCAGCGTCCATTCCAAACTCGGCAACTGGATGATCCCCATTGAGACCGACTTGTCCTCGTAGAATGGGAAGAGTGGGGTCTTGTGTGAGGGCTTCATCTCGTGGCAACAGCACCAGAGGTCGGGACTGTCTGTTCTTTTTGGCAGTCTTGGACGTTCCTCGGATAATAGTAGGTTTGTACGATGTCGCAGTGAGTTCCGATGCTTTCTTCTCGCTGCTCTTGCCTTTTGGAAATTTCAATCGAGACGACATTGAGCTGGGTGGTGGGAGTCCGAAGGTAGTAGAAGGTAGCAGAGCCGGTCTGGTGATTCTGCAAAGCCAACATTGCCTAGAAAGGACTGGTCCAGCGTCCTGGCATCCATTGTAGGCCAGCTGTTCCCACTATCACTCCATGCCCCATCAAGACCCCCACATCTTTCCTCGTCAACTTTTAAGCTCTGTACCCTAAACCTCGTCTATGCCGGCCCCCAAAAAAGCAACCATTCGGAGACCTGTCACTCCTCTCAGAATGGTAGATGACGATTTCCTCAGAGACCTTGCAGAAGATCGGCAGACTCTCCACTGTCCCTACATCATTGCTGCAACTGACGTGCAGAACGTCACTTTTGCTATACGTCGCTACATGCATCCAAACATCGAAGACGAGCTTGTCTGGTGCCCCAACCCCCTTCAAAATGCCCCTAGACACCACTTTTTCCTTGTCCAGCCCACCGGTGATTTCGTGTGATGTTGGTGGGGCGCTAGCCATGGATATTCGCCAGCGTCTTCTTCTGCAAGATGCTTTGCGATGCTGGCGTCACTACCGTGACAGCTACCTCAAGTACCTGTGGCTGAAGCCTCACATGGGAGAGATAATCTGCCAGCTGATCGCTAGAGCACGGCAAGGTCAGCTAATTTCACCTTTAACTTCTATCTTTTCACTCACTGAGATCGGTCGTCTTCGTCTTAGAACGCCCTACAGGCACTGGCACTCGCACGGACCCCATCTGTCTTGACATCGAACCATTCCTCCCGTAGTTTACGGTCATTGCAGACCTAATTTTTATCTGGTGCTTGTCCTGTATGAGTTACCCAACCAACTATTATGTAAAAAATGTCTCTTTTGCCCACCTCTATCCGTCTCCAATGTCTCCTACTTTTTCCATAGTTTTATGTTGTTTCGGACGCCCTTACTGCCTTCCTCACACTCTGTTTACCATCGAAAATAAAATCTTATTGTGCTCCCAGTTTTACATCGTAAGGTACCCAATCAAGGTTTAGACATACGTCCTCTCGGACTCCAGAAAATCTTATTGTTCTCCCCATTCTCTACCTCGACATCCTAAGTGAAGGTCCGTAATAAGCCGAGTCAGCAATCATAACAAGGGACATGAAGTAATAGAATGATACGCAGACCCTGCAACTCCATAAGTGCCGCAAATGGACTGCCTAATCTGAGTCCACCTCTTTCGCTATCTTGTACACATATAAAGGGGCGTAGTTTTCTCAGTCAAACCAAACCACTGAGACCACCTTTCGTTTCGCTTCCTCATGACTCAACCAACCCCAAACTCTACCAACATGCTCAAGCAGCGTGTCTTGGGACATACCGTCCAACTTCATCCTCCTCCAGCTGTCTCGCTTGCTGTCGGTCGCCCGTATCCCGAGTTCACGAACACAGTATCCTTGGATCGGCAGGCTATGCTAGAGATCTTTTTTAAGATCCGGCCTTGGGTCACACTTGACATTGTGTGTCCACACGCCTACGACAACGATCCCCTCGGCACTGAGGACTATCACCTCCAACCCCATCCATCCCTCCCTCCTATGGACCTTACCCACGATGACCGTCGTCCTATTCACACCCTCTGAATCGACACCAAAGGCAACCTCACGATCTTGTGCTCCAACGAGTTTCTCGACCATGTCCATTGCAACAACACCATCGTCTTGGACAAAGACGAACAAACCATCTTCCAATCCGCCATCAAGAAGTGGCGTTGTGAACATGTAAGTCTTCCCCCCTTGGCTTCATCTTTGCTTGCGTGACGAGTTCTGACTTGCTGCACTTTCCAGAAAAAACTCGCCAACTTGCCTTGTCGGCGCAGAATTCAATGGGCAGATGATGCATGACTCCCTCTAATCAACATAGTGGACTGTAGGATTGTTAGGCAGTAGAATAGAACGTAGCCAAGACTTCTCTTACCAATATGATTGACATCAGTTTCTGTTCTGCTCTTTCACCAAGTAAACCTGCAAAGGTCATCCCTTTCAGAATAAGAAAAGCGTGAATAGCTGGAGACAGTCCTCACCCACGAAGTGCAATCACGCAATTGTTCATTGTTCCTTTATCTTCGGTCGCATCTTGATGAATCCTCCCCACCTCCTTGGCACTTCCAAACAATGTCGTTCACGCTACCCGACTTTGACATTCCAGCTCTCTATCGTACCCGGCTGACGGACATCCCATCCTCAGTCGGAGACCGCGACACTGGCCAATGGTGAGCTGATAGTCTCAATTATACTTTCGTACCATACTCACCTTATGTTATCAATAGCCCCGCAATTTCCAACGAGACTCCTATGGACCGTAGTTTAACGTCGTTGCGGACGCTCATTCGCTGGCTTTACGGTTCACACTACGTTTATGTACTGATACACACGCTCATATTTTCATAAACATCATCTACATACATCATAATATACATAGATACGATGGTCAGGTGGTATATCGATACAAAAGTCTGGACGAGTCCGCACAACACCAAGACAAAACCGCTATGCCAAATATATACACAATAAAGTGTACAGACGCGTCCACACTGTCAAGTAATGCAATCAATCCTTATCCTTCTTCTTCTTCTTATTGGGTGGGCGTCTCTGCTCTCTTTTATTCTTTCTCAACGCCTGTTTCTTCTCCAGCACCCACGGAGTCAAAGGATTGTCACGGGCTATAGGCCCAGTATTCACACAAATGCTCGCATCAATCAGTAACTCCTCGTCTAAGACTTCCTCCTGCGCTGTTCCCCAATCGCTGAACGTTGCTACCACCATCCAAGGCACCTCCTTGTGCACCTCTTTGTCATACCGGACGTAGAGAGGCTGAGCATACTTGCCAGCATGTTCTCCGAAGCAAATGAGGATGCCTTCTTCGTGAGAAGTTGCTTTCACTGGCTTCGGATGCACCTGGTCAGGATCCACAAGGAACGGTCTGCTCTTGCCGTATCGTAGCTGCACCTTCTTGTCCTTCACGATGGGAGTAGCATGGATCCGGTCTTTTTCAGGTCAGTCTTTGGGTCGGTAAATGGCTAGGAATGTTTTCCCATCGAGTTGAGGGTGCATCCACGTCGGTAGAGGCTTGGACGACGACAGCAAGTCCAGTTCCGAGAAGGTGGGGTCCCAAGCACTGCCATCACGACACACTTCTTCCTCGGGTGGAGGCGGAGTCAGACCTCGCTGAAGAGTGGATTCCTTTGGAGTCGAGGCGCGTTTTGGAATCTTGATAGCTTCCACAGCGAACTTGGGTTCATAGTACCGCTCAGAAACTTTCAACGGGTACGCGTCATTCAATCCTTGTCCAGTACTGCTCACACAGTCAGTGCTGAAGGAATGAGAGGGGGAAAAAACATAATCACTCACTTCGCATCTCGAATCCAGCTATAATCCAGTTCCAATCTCGCTGCGTTTCCATGCTCATAGGTCATAACCTGACTGAGGCTGACGGTGATCCGCAATCCACTAGGGTAAGCCAGACCCCCATCTGCGAGTTTCAGGGTGTCTCCTCACATGACGTCGACGACAGTCCCTTGGTATGATCTCTTTGGACCACGGATCACAATGACTTGGACGTTTTTCCAGGGTGTATTCAGTGACTTCATGGGGGTCTGCAGCTTTGCTCCCTGCTGGTCCTTGTCGTCCTGATCCCAATCAGCTTGACGAAATTGTTGCTGATGGGGTCCAAGAGGCAGTATGTCCTTGAGATACATTCGCGAACTGTTTTCATCAATCCAAGTCAGTAAAGACCCATTGTAAAGAGTGTATATAGTACTCACGCAAACTGAACAATGTCGTCGTGTCGCAATATGACCGACTCGTTCTGTTCAGGAAAATGAACCTCGACTTTGGTATATGGTTTGGGCAAGAACACATTGGTGATGAACCCGGTGTAATGGGCGTATTTCCGAGCGCTTTTCAGGCAGGAGACGTGCTCTTCAATCCAGGGCAGACGATGAAGACCATCTGAGTCTCGAGATCCAACACGCTTGCAAGTGTTGATGTGGAATTGGTGAGTCTTATGAAATTAGTCAATTTAGGTGTAAAACAGAAATCAAATGTTAGACTTACCCTATAGTTTTGATGACCATAAAGTTCCATGACAGTACAGGTCTCTCCAGAAATGTCGATGATGACTCCATAAATAGGAGCCTCGCCATGTGAAACAACGATTTGATCCATGCATCGGAAGTGCTTACGGAGGTTCATTTGGTCTACCCATTCTTCAGCCTGAGCTGGGTCTAGGTATGAGAGCAGGCATTTCTGCCCACTCACTTCTTGAACCGTTCCTGGCCTAATGAGAATGGTCTCGGTTTGCGCTACTTCCACTGCTGTCTTCCTCTTCTTCTTCTCATCGCAAGTGTTCGCAAGTTTCATCAGGGCTTTAAAGTCGCTGTGGTTGGTTGAGGACGGGATTGCTGAGGTGTCTTCTTCCTCTGTAGGGTTCTTCAGATGACGTTCCTCGACCTGAGCCCCAGCTGGCCTCTCAGCTTCATTACCTAACCTACTCAAGCTCTCCACTTCCTCACCTGGCTCAAAAACCCAGCTAGACGGCACCGGAAGGGGATGAGCCTTAATCAGGGAATGTTGGCTTTGGCTGAAAAGATCCCTGGTCTGGTAAGCGATCTGGACCTCGCTGTAGCTCATGGAACTGTCGTCAAACACCTTCCGCAACAGCCCGTTCTCGTAGTGCAGACCGTTCTTCTGCCCTGTGAACAGTGACTGGCCAACCTTTTCAAGGTGCAGTTCACCACGGGTATCTTTGGCTTTGCGTTTATCCCCAACCGACTCATTGGAAACCCAAGGAATGAGGAGAACGACGACTCGGTGGGAAGGACCAGAGGTTTCTCGTCTGAGCAGGAAGCCCGCGTCACCTGTATACAGCCCCTTTCTCACCCTCACCCAGGTCATCGGTTTGAGGGCTGGGGGAGTCCATTGAAGCAACTGACCCATCTCATGAGTAGAGACTAATTCGATGATGGGATTGCCAGTGCGACTATGCCTCACGCATTGATAAGTTCGCAGAAACTCCATTAAAGGCGTTGACCTCACAAAGGACGGATGAAGTTTGGGCTCGCCTTCAATGTAGACCCAACCAGACAAGCCTGAAACGCATAAGGCGGATCGGATGAGACCTGCCGTTTGCGTGTACGCTGAGGGGTCGGCAGTGGGGATCTGGAGTTGTCGAGAGGATGAAGCTACTGCGTTGACCTGGGACATGGTCAAGGAGGTATTGGGAAGAAGGCCAGTGGGGGACGTGGGACGTTGAGAGGATGAAGTTACCGCGTTGGGCTGAGACATGGTTGAGGTTGTATTGGCGAGTCCAGTGGGATATTGAGAAAAGGAAGTTATTGCGTTGGGCTGAGACGTAGTCGAGGTCGTTGTCGGGAGGCCAGTGGAGGTCAGGGAATGTTCAGATGATGGTGATGTTGCATTGATCGCGCCAGTGGGGGAAGCTGGAGTAGAAGTAGTCTTGGTAACAACAGGGGTGTTGGTGGCGTTACCGGTTGGACTTGGAGTCGCAGGTCGAGAAGCAACATGCTCTGACCACAACCAGTCCATATCATTCTCCTCCTCTTTAATGACTGAGCTTGATCTCAGAAACAGGGGTTCCATAATGGACACAGAGTCGACGTCTATGACATCGACTTGTTTACTAGTTGCAATTGGAGTCCCAGGACTTTTCGGCAATGAAGTTGGGGCAGCTGTCTCCGAACCCCTGGAAGAGGACCGTGGACATTGGACGGTTGGAAGACGTGGTGTCGGTGGAAGAAGTGGTGTCGGTAGAAGAAGTGGTGTTCGTGCTAGTAAACCATGGAGCGACTGAGCTGAAAGATGAGGTAGGTGGTGCAGAGGCAGGAGTTGGGCGAACTGAGGGCCGGACAAGCTGGCCAATCACTGGAGAGACAGTGTTGTTTCGCGCTAACCACTGTCGTTCCAGAGAATTTATCGTATCCAAAGCAGGCTGGACAGCGATGTCGTCTTCCAGGACGGTAGCTGACACAGCAGCATCCCAGTCTTCCCCTGCGTAATCTTCCTGAAGTATTCGGGCCAACTCAGCATGTATCTGAGGAATTTCACTACCGTGGTGAAGACCTCGTCACACAGCGTCAAAGGCATCACAGTAACGAGACACACGGGGATTTTTGGCGGGTGTTGCAATGCGCAGCGGTAAAGCCGATGGTAGGGGAGAGGGGGTACAGGTCATCCGAATGCCGTCGGGTGAGGGGATGTGTGGTTCTTCAGACGTGGGAGTGAAACGTTTGTACAGTGCAGAGACCAGCTCATATTCGGAACCAGGCTACATTGAGACGTAGGTTAGTAAAGTGACATACTAGATGCTCTGTAAATTGACTCACTTTGCACTTTACCCGCCAGAAGGCAGGAGCATTGGTCTGTCTGAGCAACGAGATATGCAGTATCTCATCGCTGACTTCGGAAAGAGCGTTATCTTGAGGAATGCCACGTTTGGCACGCGTCTTACACTGCTGAAGGAAAGCCGCCCAGAGTTGTCTGTTCTTGCTTGTCGTCTTCTAGTTCCGAGTTTGCATCACGGAAGGCTGATATGATGGGTCAGTGGACTTGGAGAATGCAGGAATCGCAGAAGAACTGACCTTCTTCACCGTACCACCGGTTTTCCTCTGCCTCCTCCTCTTCCTCCCTATCCTGAATCAAATCATCTACCTCGTCTTCGAGTTCTTCGTTTTCATCTTCTCTAGAGAGTGCGGCTTCGTTATCAATGAAGGGGTTCATGGCGAGGCGAGGGTTTCATGGCGAGGTGTCTGGGAGACAAACCGTCAGCATAACGTTTAGGTTTTTTTTTTTTGGCAAGGCAAAAAGCTCTCAATGGTCGTCTATGGACAACTGTCCCAGTGTTTTCACTGGCAAATCTCATTCTTATGCATTCTACACTACTAGAAGGCCTATTCTAAGCATTGAAGAGACGTATACTCACAGGGAGGAAGGGGCGGAGGCACAGGCGGGATAGTCCAGCTACGTCGAAGTTTGACAGAAAGATGGAAAGTATGACAAAGCTGGTGACCCATGGATTGTATGGTCCGCGTCGGCCAGAATTGTGCACAACTTTTGGGCGCTTGTATGGTCTAGACGCTTGGGTCAGGAATGCATTAGCACCCACAAGCGCCCAAAAGTTGTGCACAATTCTGGCCGATGCGGACCATACAATCCATGGGTCACCAGCTTTGTCATACTTTCCATCTTTCTCTCTTACTCTCATCATTGTCGGGGACGATGAACTCAGCCCTCCTCCGTCGGACACTACGCGGTAGCCAGAGTACATTGCCAAATGGTAAGCTCTTATCGTTTTGCTTTGGTCGCTGTTGCTGACGTTCGTTAATATTGTTTTCCATCCAGGTTAATAGACTTGTGCTACGCATTGCATGACTATATATCTTGCTCTCATCATCGTCGGAGACAATGAACTCTGCCATCTCCGTCATCTCCTCCTCTGACCAGACGTTGTGCACAATTTCTGGCCGACGCGGACCATACAGTCCATGTGTCACCAGCTTAGCAATGGTCAGGAACGCTTTAGCGCCCACAAGCGCCCAAAAGTTGTGCACAATTCTGGCCGACGCGGACCATACAATCCATGTGTCACCAGCTGTCATCTTTCATCTTTCTCTCTTACTCTCATCATTGTTGCGGACAATGAACACTGCCCTCCTCCACTGAGGCTAGGGTAGCCAGAGTCCATGGACAGGTGGTATGGCTTATATGTTCTCACTTTTGGTCACCGTGCCCGACGTTGATAGGTTTTAGCAGCCGGGTTGAAGGACTTTTGGTTATCACCTCATATTTTGATCCTCGTAGGGGACGATGAACTATGGTCTCCTGCGTCGTCTCCTCTGGAGTCTATGGTCAAGTGGTGAGTCTCTATCCTTTCACTTTGGTCGCCGTGCCTGACGTTCCCGACAGAGTTTAGCTACAGGCTGCTTCTGCTCTGCATCTATATTTTGAGGCTGTACAGCCAGAGGTTGAAGGGCTTGAGGTGAGCAGTTTCAGGGCGGGAGATTCAGAATGGTGAGGACCGTTAGGAGCTGTAGATGGGGTGGGTCTAGTCTAATAACTTAGTGCTGTACTCCATGCCATGTAGATGCCTGAAAATACTACTTCAAATTGAGCCCGGTACTACATAAAGAAATAGAGCGCGATATCCAGTTTAGACGCGGGGCCCGACGCCTCGTCATTACCTTATTTGGAAGATTGCGTCCGCAATGACGTTAAACTAACCTCAACGACGTTAACCCTTGGCGAAGAGCCTGGAGGATTTCAATGACCTTGATGTATCCTTGGCGTAGAGCTGGAGGGAGTCAAGGCATGAAGATTGTATGCCCGCTTGGCGGAAAGGCGACGGCGGAAACCACTAGGCAGTATGTTTCTCCTCTGGGAACAATGGGCTTGGTAAGTGATTTGCCTGCAGCCATTGGCATGCATCTTATTGTTGGCATTCCCATTGTTGTCGTTCTCTAGATCACAGATCGGTCATTCTTCCATTACCTTGATTGGCATGTCGCTTGAAATCGACCAGAAAAACGTTTAAACCGGTTAAACACGGAAGTATGTTTCTCGTTTGAGAACAAGGGCCTGGGTGAGTGTTTGTCCCTGCAGTGATTGACACGGATCTTAATGTTGGTAGTCTCCACATTGTTCACATAATCGTTAGTATTGGATAGAAGACAGGACCTGACCTGACTTGACTATTCAAGTAAGACCAAAAGTCTATATTTTGGACAACGATTTCTCATGCACATACTAGCTATTACTACCTCCGCAAATCCCTAAGTTCATCACTTCTCGCCGTACCGTCACTGCCTTGCTGGCGTCCATGCACGCGACACGATCTAGAACCAAAAAACGCACATGTGGTCGCCTTCATGGTCGTTCACCCAGTCCGGCCCCAGAACCACCTCAGAACAAACGCAAACCTAGAAAACCAGCACTCACACTCCCAGAGCCATATCTCATCGACACTGAAGAACCAGGGAGCGTATCAGCCATGGATGCGAGGCCCAAGAGCAAAACAGCCGGAGCCCAGAATAGGTCAGAGGGGCGAGGTGACGAGGACGTTGTAGTCACACCTGTAGGGGAAGAAATGGATGCTCGGGGAGGCAAGACAAACGAGAATGCTCCTGCCATCTCGGGAAAAGGTGAGGCGAAATACATTTGTATCAGTGCCCGCACCAACTCCTAACTTGCCTTTTAAAGACACTGAAACCGTGCCAACCCCACATTCCAGACTTGCCGAATCCAGATGGAAGACCAGTGCAGCCGCCCCTAGACGAGCCAAACTTCTTGGGAAACCGTGCTGTCTCAGTCTCAGGAGATTGTGAGCCAAATTCTATTTTGTATGTGTGTCAGCACCACCGATTAACTTGTCTTTAAGATGCTGAAACCACGAACACTGCTCCGGATAAGGATGCTGAGCGAGGCCAGACGATCAAACACTTCTCGGGAAACGGTGACCTAAGTGCGGCCGACGAAGGTGATCCCAAGGTCACGAGACAACAATGCTCGCGAACAGTATTGGGATAAACAGAAGGCGCACAGAGGCTGGAAGGGCTACTGGGAGGGTATGGCAGTCAAAGCGAAGATGAAGAAGATGAAGAAGAGGAAGAAGGTTCACCACATGCAGACAAAGAGATCATAGGTAAGAAGCTCGCTGTTGTTTAGTGCAAAAAGTTGACTTTATTGCGCAGGGTTAGCGCCTTTGCCGCTTCTATGGCAGTACCTGGCTCAGTCGTTGCAACTGGAGCCCCTGAGAGGCGTACGGTGCGGAAATCATCAGTGTTAATTCTGAGAATTGGTATGTGAACACACGAATTCTCATGCAGTAACGAGTCCTGACTTGACTTTCTGACAGATTTTGCTACCATGCTCATGGCCCCAAAGAGGGTCACTCCTATGGTTTTGAAGCCTCGTCCTCGAAGTCCATCCCCCGTCACCGAGGAATATTACATTCCTGACATTCCTTATACCGACCCTTTTACTCCAGAACGAGTGAGCACCAAGACCAGAACTCGCCGAAGTCCTCCACCTGGACACCCTTCTCCTTACACCTCCCCAGAGTCATCACCTGTCGTCCAGCACATCTGTCGTCCTCACCTTTGGACGGGTGGAGGACAGAGGTTGCAATGGAAGAGTGGAGCTCAGAGGATGAGAGTCATCAGTTCGAGGATGAACAATTAAGCGAGCATAACCACGAGCTGGCCTACTACCCCCAAGAGAACGAAATGTCAGATGGCGAACATAGAAGAGGAACTGTTTGCATCCACCGACAACAACATGGTTTCAGGTATGGACACAAACACAGGTGATGAGGAAAGGAGTGATGGACCAGTTCTCTCCCCTGTTCCTGAGGAGGACGATGGCGCACTGGAGTCCAAAGACTCCCAGGACAGTGATGACTACAAAGTCACCGCCTGCTGCTGAGAAGAAGAAGGAGAACAAGAAACTGGTCAGGCAGCTGCAGGAAGGGAAACAAAGAGCACGAATGGAAAAGGAGCAGCAGGCAGAGGTAGCACGGCAGGCTAAGAAGCCTCAGAGACCCCAGCAGACAAATGAAAGGACGACGAAGAAGGGTACTGGAGGAGAAATAGTGGAAGAACCCGAAGTTGATCAGGGCAGCAAGGATAAAGCTCTGAAGGAGCTATGCAGGCAGTACCAAGCACGCCAACGCCGTTGTCAAAGTCCTGAGGAAGCCAATCTCAACGACGAGGTGGAAGAAGAAGATCCACCTCTCGTGGCTACGAGAACTCGACGACAATATTCAGGTTCAAGCCAAAGATCTAAACCCATTCCATCCCATTCCGGCTCCACGTCAGATTCCAATGCTTCTCGTGGAGCTATGAAAACCAATGGCAACTCCCGAGTCAATGATACGCCCAAGGAGAAAAGGGATCGTGAGCCGGATCACGAGGGGCAAGATGAGGACGAAGAGGACGCCCAGGGACGACGAAGACGAGGACCCAGGAAACTCCACGAAACCCAAGGGCAGAAGTCAGCCCGGGACCCGGTCACCGTCCTGGAAAGATTCCTGAAGACGCGCGTAGAGAAGCCTTCCAAGCAGCAGAGGAGTTTGACGAGAAGTTGAAAGTTATTGCCGACAGGATCAACAAGCCCGTATCTGCGTTGCAGAAAGCTGGTGGGGCATCAATGTTGGAACCCCCCTCGCAAACAGAATTACTGGAATATGTTCCAGCAGTGGCTTACAGATGACGACGGAGGAAAGGAATGTAAGCCGGATGATTTTGAAGGTATGTCGTCATGTCTTCATCGCCTTTTATCGCATTAAAAGATTCTGAACACAGGCACGGAGATGGAATGGAAAAAATCCATTGGCATGAATATCGGAAGGAGAAGCTAGGGAAGGGGCACATGCGTGACAAGTACAAGTCCGAGAGCGTTTTCATGGTTGAAGGAGTGGTTTGACTCTCTCGGTACCAAGACCGAGCCCAGCCTGTGATCATGAAAGGATTGTCAGAGCAGTCTGTACGGCGGCTCTCAGATGAGTTCATTGCATTGGTGAGTCTCACTACTTTTTCGTGGACTGCAAACTAACGTGAAATCAAGGCCGACCATGTGTACAGGAACAGGGGAGTGGTCGTCTTGGGCTACGTCCTTGACCACTTCGGTTCCAACAGTGTGATGTGGGGTGCTGGGGACATCTTCAAGCAAATGCGAGAGTCATTCCCGACGCAAATTGATCAACAGATCAAAGACTTAGTTGCATTGGCACGTCAAGCCCACATTGTGACCAGGCAGATGGATATGCCGGTGGATCCGGAATATCTCAAGTTCCTGATGGCAGCGAAGGATATTACGCCGAACGAGAACAGGGATCGCCATCGAAGCTTCTTGTCAGCTTACTTGAAATTTTTGCTGGGTGAG